>CAUYSK010090323.1:0-47538 GCA_963575035.1 Avahi laniger | reverse complement strand
GCATTTCCAAGGGCGGGGTACGTCCTGCCAGGGCTAAAAGGTAAGCAGCTGGGCTGGGGAGGAATGTTCAGAAAGCGGCTTCTCTGGTGACTCCCCTCCTCCGAGGGCCGGGCCTGCTCTGTCAGGCTGGGCCGGGGCGTTGCCTGAGACGGTTGCCCAGCTTGCCCTGCTGGGCTGGGGAAGGGTGGTGCCCAGAACTGCGACTCCCACAGCGTTCCTGGGCTGTGGACCCCCAAAATGGCGCTGCCCACCCCCAGAGAGCAGCCCTGTAGGCCACTGCTTGGGGTCAGCAGGTGCTGGGTTTGGCAGGCTGTCCCCATGGCTTTCCTGACCCCGAGTCTCCCGTCATTCCGGCAGGGGGTCCTGCACTCTGCCCCACCCTGCGCCCGCCCAATCTTTGGCGGTTTCCAGGGGCAGAGCCTCCCTTTCGGCGTTCACCTCCTTTGTTCTGGTCCCAGCGCCTGCGGGAGGCGAGGCGCCGTCTCCAGACTCCCTCCTGCAGGCCCGGAAGTGTCCGCTCAGACCAGCCCTGCGCCCCAGTGCGGACCTGGCACAGAGCCCCGGGGAGCTCAGAGTGGTTCCCGCTATGTCCCTTCTCCACAGCCTGTCATCTTGTGCCGCAGCTTCGCGCGGGCCTCAGGCGCTTCCCTGCCTGAGTGGATGCGGAGGTCGTGAGGAAGAGTCGTCCTCCAGTGGCTCAGATCGCACTGCCCTGGCTGGCCCACGGGGGTGGCCGTCCCATGGCCTATTCCCCATTGAATATCTCGCACTCTCCAGAATCTGTGGTTGATTCTCCACTTCACCATTCTTTTTTCCAGCTCTGCTTGTCCCGAGCTGCTTCTCTGCAGATTCGCGATGCCGTTCCTGTGGGAGAGCGATCCACTCATGTGTAGCTGCCCGCCTTCTTCACCTCCTACTCCGGAGCGGAGAGCCAGGACGTCACCGCTAATCCGCCATTTTTTCCTCTCCCGCGCATTATTTTGATAATGGCTGAGTAAGTATTATTTCAAATTAGATGTGCTGTGTTCTTCAGTTCAACTTTTCTAAAGAGTCTCAATATTAAATCAGGTGCTGAATTATGAAAAATAAACATAATATTCTATGAAATGAAAAGAGGAACTATATAGGCATTGCTGAAAAATCTACTTGCCTTACTCCTTTGAATTTAAATTGGAAAAAGTTCTCTCCGAGGCAAAGTTTGTCTACCAAGTGTCATTCCGTGGGGAAGACTTGAAATGAAATTATAAATCCCCAAACAGAGATTTTCATTATAGTGGAAAATCTGACAGAATCTTAACCACAGAAGCAGAATGCTGAAAACTGTGATGAACACTAGTTCTATAAAATTCTTAAGAAATTAGTACAATAGAGGGAAAAAAACATTAATTCAATATAATTTTATGTTCATTCATTTTGATTTATTACTAAAATGATCATACTTTCCTTTTATAAAATTAATTTTAATAATTCTCTTTGAGATATTTTATGTTACAAAACAGCTCTAAAAGGTTCTGACTTAGAACTTTTCTATTTAAAATGAAGTCTGTTTATTTTTTTTTACAAAAACAAATACTTCAAAATTCAGTCTTTGATATTTTCTTTTAAAAGAGGTAAAGGTGTTTATGCAATATCTATTTCCTCACTTCTGTTATCCATATGTACCCTACCCAAGCTGACTACAACTTATTTGACAAGGCAACGTTTTACTAATTTTACCAATGGGATCATGTGTTGAAATAAAATCACGTGTAGAGACCTGATATATAATACAAGTGGGAAGTCAGGTGGTTAGTTGAAGACTAAAAGTTATGAACAGTGAGCAGAGTCTACCTCAGATTCATTTACCCATTCCTCCTCAGTGGCCCACAAAAGGTTCCAAGCAAACCCTAGGTATCTTCTGACATAGTCTGAAACCATTTGAATAAAGTAAACAACCATATTGTTTATGTTTACAAACCATATGGGATTTGATTTGTCTAGGTTCCATTCCATTTCATTCTCAATTGTTACATGCCTATTTATGTTTCCAAATTTCTGATACATATTTATCTTCAGGATTAATAACAATTATGAAAATAATAAGCCATTTTTTCTGTTATAGGGTTACTATAAGTTTCAAAGTTTTTTTGGGTAAAATATACTATAATACGAAAAGTATGGGTCATTATTGTGAACTAATACTGTAGTTAGATGGTATATTTCAATACTGTATCATTCAGGGTTCTCAAGAGAAATAGAGCCAATAAGATATGTGTGTGTGTATACATATGTAAATGGCAGGCATGGCAAAAAGACCTTTAAATCAGGAGTTATGTGAAAAAATTCAGAAAACTCCACAGAACTCACCTGCCCTGCTGCCTGAGGCCCTCAGGTGGCCAAATTCATAAGGAAGCTTTGAGCACCAGTGAGCTTAAGATACTAGACACTGTGTCCCTGGGCTGGGCTATAGTGCACTCCAAACATCCAAGCACACCTGTCATTGAATTTTGTTGTTTTGATTTCTTCTATAGCTAAGGCAATAAGAATAGTGTATTAGTCCATTTTATGTTGCTATAAAAGAATACCTGAGGTCGGCTAATTTGTAAGAAAAAGAGGTTTATTTGGTTCACAGTTCTGCAGGCTGTACAAGAAGCATGGTACCAGCATCTGCTTCTGATGAGGGTCTCAGGAAGCTTTTAGTCGTGATGGAAGGTGATGGTGGTACAGATGTGTCACATGGTGAGAGGGAATGAGAGAGAGAGAGGGCAGGAAGTGACAGGTTCTTTATAGCAATCAGATCTTTTGATAACTAACAGAAGGAGAACTCATTACCACGAGGAAAGCACCAAGCCATTCGTGAAGGATCTGCCCCCATTGCACAACACCTTTCACCAGGTCCCACCTTCGACATTGGGGATCAAATTTCAACATGATATTTGGAGGGGAAGAATATCCAAACTATATATAATAGGTAATATAGATAAGACACTTACTAGGGCTATGCCCTGCTCTAAATATGTATATGTATTAACTTGTTTAGTCCTCATAACAGCCTGTTAAAAGAAGTACTACTAGTAATAAAATTTTACAGATACGATAACTGAGGCATAGAGTGCTTGTGGTTTACAGTCACATAGATAATAAATGGTGGAGTTGAGAGTCAGGCTTAGGTGGTTAAGCTAGAGATGTAGACTTAGCCATTGCCTTATGCCACCTTCAGGGAAATTGCATGGAGACCCAAACAAGGAATTGTACTTAAATTAAATCTCTACTGTAGACACCTGGAGGGAAGTAAGTGTAAACAGTCTCATCTAGAATTGTAGTTAAGCTACACCATGATCTATTTTTTAACATTCTGAAAGAACATTTAAAAAATTGTGTTAATGACAATAGGATAAGAAATGGATTATCAGAGTAGAGGTTAAAAATGTGAACATCTGAGTATAGTGTTTTTAAACACATTAAGCAGTCTGGTTTGTTCTTTCTGTCTCCAGAATCACTGATCCCCAAAATGTCTTGAAATTCCAATTTTCAGTAAGACTATATGGCCGTTTCTCCTCCAGTTAAAATCATATGATAATTCATGTGATTATTCAATTACTCTCCAAGACATAATCTGTATATGATAGTAAGTTAGTTTTGCTGCTACCGAGGTTTGGGCTCAAAGTAGAATTGACCAATGTAAGTGATAGACTGACACTGACAGTCAAGTTTGTTTTTCTTTGTTTTTTCTGCTATACATATTTAGACTGAGTGACTATTCTATATTAATCTATATGTAAGTTGGAGGTTATTTTCCTCAGAGCCTATGTAATGAGGAATTACATGACACATTTTACATAAATATCTTCAATTCATTAACATCTAAATTTGCAGTTATTATTTTGGCTATTTCTGACCTTCATCTATTTATACTTAACAAAATCCTTAAGTGTTAATTCGGATAATTCTCAGCTTGTTAGATGAAGAACAAACTTTGCCCTTAATTAGACCCATACAAAACTTGAATCATAAAAAGAAAAAAACTAAGTGTCTTTTGCTTTTACTGAATTAGGTATAAAATCCCTTTCAAGTATATTAGCTTGTATTTATACCAGTTTTAATAAATTTAGAATATTAAGGGTGTTACCTCTTGAACAAATTTGAAACGAATCAGGTCCCCGTCTAGAATATGTTGCGGTAGATTCTACAGTTTCCAGGTATGTCACAAATCATACTCTTTCATACTCTTTATTTTTAAACAAGAGGATGATATAAATTGCCAATCCATTGTATTCCTGCTGAATTACTGAACTGAACAAAATACAAGTTTTCACTGAACTCTGCAAAATACAAGTAGGAAAGTTCTCTAAATATTATTTAGTCACATACAATGAGCAGCCATGTTTTACAGACCCAGGATGCACCCATCATGGAAGTGTCTAAGTCAAGGGTGTTGCCTGTGGCACAAATACCACACCATTATGGTGTCTCCCATGGTTGTGAACTTAGAGGCTCTGTGAATACCTCATGTGCTGTAGGAATTCCTCCTGCAATCTTCCTGACTGGTGCTGACCCAGCCTTTCTTAGCCACTCAGAGGCTCTGCTCTTGTGTTTCCCTCTTCCTCAGAACAATCATGACCTTAGAACTTTCCATGGCTACAGTCTTATCTTTCTGTAGGCCTTCACTCAGCATCACTTCCTTTGTAATATTTTTTCCCCACATATTTAATACAGTGATTTTATGTTTCTAGAAAAGACTAGACTTTCCAATCCTTCCCACCTGAACAGAAACACGGCCCTCCAAAACTACTAAAAGAGAATAGGAACCAGGATGGAGAAGACCTTTTGGTTGCCACGGGCATAGATGGTAGTGTTCAGATACAGAGAAAAGTCAGTCTACAGATGGAGCCTTTAATCCACTCTCTGTGGCTTCCTTTAAGATGGATTGGGACACGACTATGGATACACTGAGGCGCTGAGCATGATCAGTTTGGGGAGCTGGTAGAGAAAGTTATTCTTCCCTCTGCTGCTTTCCTGCTCAGCCTGCTCCATGGCCAGTTTTGGGTCAACCTGATTTCACTCGTAGGAACAATCTTCTCTCTTGGTGTCAACTGACAGAACAAACCTTAAAGTCTCTGATGAGTACTATCCTGTCACTGCATGATTCTTTCTGGCCCAAGATACTTGAATCCATTTGGTCCATCACATACTAGCTTGTTAACAGCAGCCCTGAGAATATTAATCTTGATGACATCTTCCATGTTGAAATGAACATCAAACGCTAGCTCAAGGGCATTCTCCAGCAGTATGGGGGTCCTTGTAGTTAGATTCCACCCCAAGCCACAAAGGACTCCAGTATAGCATTTTCCCAAGCAACCCTTAACTCCATCACCAGCATGAAAAGCATGCTGAGGAGAGTCGGGAGGCAAGGGAGGGAAGGCATCAGAAATATTCACTCAAGTATCACTTCATTTCCCTGATAAGTGAAAGAATGAAATAAAATTCAAGCAGTTCCAGTGACAGTGGCATGCTATGCATGGGTCTGTCATCCCATTGTTGGACAGCTCTCATTGTTGAAACACTCACTCTAGAGAAGACCGGTTATATTGGCTGCCGTAACAAAGTATCACAGACTAGGTGGCTTAAAAAAAAAAACAAAAAACATAAAAAAATACTCACAAAATTTACTTTCTCCCAATTCTGGAAGCTAGAGATCAAGGTGTTGGCAGCTTTGGTTTCTCCTGAGGCCTCTTTCCTGAGCTTGCAGATGGCTGCCTGCTCACTGCTTTCTCACAGGTCCCTCCTCTGTGCATGCCTGCGGTCACTCTGTGTGTCCTAATCGCCGCCCCTTATGCCAGCTATATTGCTTTACGGTCCACCCTCAGGGACTCATTTTATCTTAATCGCCTCTTTAAAGAACCCATCTCCAAATGTAATCACATTCTGAGGTCGTGCTGGTCAGGGCTTCAGCCTATGTCTTTTGGGTGGCACAATTCACCTATGAACACCCATCTTTGCCCAAAGACCTCTTGCTGTTTTCTGGATTCCCGCAGTTCACTACCCCCTTCTATCTCAACATTTCACTTTGCAGCACCATCTCATACCCTTAATGTTTACATGATATTTCACTGAATTTATATGAAAGTGCAAGCTGTGATAGATGAGATAATGTGCCTCTCAGATACCCTACTTCAGGGTGCATCATTGACTAGCAGCTTCAGCTGCTGTGCTCTGAATCCTTCACTGCATCTGCACCAAGGTGACAATTCTCTAGGCTGCTCCCAGCCAATGAATGCATGTAGCACAGACACTAAGGTAGGCCCTTTCCTACAAGATACATGGTGCCTCTGCTGAGTTTGGCTGAAGGACTCCCCATCAGTCTTGTCAGACTATCTTAGAAGTACATGCATTCTAAGACTTTCCTTCCTTTTCCTCTCCTTCATGGGGGTCATATCTGCACAATAGGCTGACAGCCTCTCCTCCTCTGGCTTCCTCCTCATCTTCCCTTGCAGACATTTCTCCCAGTCATACTCTGCATGTCTAATAGTCTTGATATCTTTTTGGAGGACCTGGTCATATTGCTTCTCCATGTGTAAATGATGGAGGTCTTCTCTCTTTGAAGAATATGACCTAAACTAAAAGAAAAAAAAATTGAATTTAAGAGTGGAAATTGCAGACAGTTGGGAATACATATTTTAGAAAGGCTAAATATCACTGAAATAATGCAAGAAAAACATGAATTTAGAAAGAATATTTCACATTTCTGAAAAAATACTAAATATTTTAAATACTAAATATTTAAAATTCTACAAAATTTTATTCTGAACACAATGATTTTTTTTAATATCTCTTTAGACTTAAACTAAATTTAATTTTCTATATCAACATCATCATTAAGAAATGATCATCAGGGTTTCAGAGGGATAAGAACAACACATCACGTGAGGAGAAGACTCTCCTTTTCATGCCTCTGTAACTATTTTATCAGGGTCAAAACGGGACCTACTCCCAAACAGTCACAGCATAGCTTGCACTGTCTGCTTTGAGAGGAGCCAGAACCAATCTCATTAAATTCATTACCTGTTCATGTCAATCGCCACAGGGAATCCCAAGATTCTAGGTTTTCGCTCACTGCACACACGTTAATCACTCTACATCTCTGCATATCCTTTACAATGCCCTTTTCCTCTATCCTCTTTAATTCCTAAAACCTCTCCAGTGAGTCCTCTGGAATTTATGAGCCATCATAAACAAAGCCTTCATCCTCTCTTCTCTAAAAATTACCGTCAACTCACTCTAAATGAAACTTAGCTCTCCCGTAAGGATGCTCTGGCCTCTGTAGGCACTCAGGTGGAAGCTGTTTTGTTTCCTTTAGCCCTCATACCACTGGGCTTGCATTTCTGTAAGTTTTCTCTTTGTTCCTCACTGCCAGTTTCAGACTGTCATCTCCCCATGGTTTTAAGCCTCTATAGCATTGATTATAAGGTCATTACCACTTAGGCTACACATCTGTTACTCAATGATTCTTCTCCAGGCTTAATGGTATCATCAACATTCCTCAGACTCACCAGAACACACAATTCTCAAGGCCTTAGGACTTTCTCTTTCCTCCCCTGATGATATGCTCTCAAACTTTTGTCTAGCTTGACCTGTTTGGTCAACATTAATTTTTTTAATTCATATTTCAAAGAGACCTACCCTGTTTACCATATTTAAAATTACAATCACAATCTACTACACCTCTTATACTCTAGAGTTTCCCCATGGCATCTGTTTTTGTCTGTATCCTCTATCAAACGTGAAACACATGAATTATATTCTTCACTGTTGCATAACCAGGGTCTGCTATAAAGTAGGTACTTGCTACAGTCTGAATGTTGATGTCTTCTCAAAACTCATAAGTTGGAACCTAATACCAACTGTGACAGTATTAAGTGGTGAAGCCTTTGGATGGTGATTAGGTCATGAGAAGGCACTCTCATGAATGGAATTAGCACTCTTATAAAAGAGATGGAAGGAGACTGCCTTGCCCCTTCTGACAGGTGAGGACACATCAAGAAGGTACCATATTTGAAGCAGAGAGCAAGCCCTCACTACACACTGAATCTGCTGGTGCCTTGATCTTGGACTTTCCAGCCTCTAGAATGGTGAGCAACAAATTTCTATTGTTTATAAACTGCCCAGTCTAAGATATTTTGCTATGACAGTTCAAACTAAGATAGTGCTTAATAAATATTTACCGAATGAATGCAATGCATTGAACTTATTTCAATTATAATCTTTCTCTTAACTCAAAGAACTTAAATATTCCTTTAAGAGAAATAACATTGCTTTCTGTTTTACTTGGTGTATTTCTATCAATTTCTTCAGTCATGGTGCTCTGCTAATAACACATGAATAAAGCACAATTTCATATCTTGAAAAATTCCCTTTCTAGCTATACAGAATGAAATGTATATACAGATAATAATAATTGCAGGGATACATATTTATACATAGTTAGACTTCAACTTTGTCTGGCAACTATGTGGAGGATAGTTTTAAGGGGAACAAAACCAGAGACAAAGAAAGCGATCAGGAATGCACACAGATATCCAAGTGAGAGACAATGGTACCTTATATTGAATTTATTGATAGTGATGGATAGGAGCATACAAATAGAAAATATTTAAGAGATAAAATTAGAAAAATTATTTTTAACTGTATTTAAAAAGTGCAATAGAGGAAAGACTGTATAATAAACAAAGAGATATTAGGGAAAAAGTCAGTTGAGAGAGCATATTTTTTAAATTTGTTTTAACATTAGCTCTTGCAATATCTCCTAATATTGAGGAATATATTTATATATTCTTGTTCTTTTTCCCCAAAATTTAAAAATAAATTTCTCGAGGTAGATGGTGGGATCTTTGTCAATAATATGTCTAAGAAAAAGTGATAAGCATGGTAAAAAATAAAATTTTGCATTTATTTGGTATATGAATTCATTCTATATCTGCCATTAATAAAATGATCTCTTTCCCTCTCTGCATTTGCATATATACCTTACAGAGGAGGGGTGTTATAAGATTGGTGAATATATGGATGGAATTTATTATTGTCTTTTATCATTTTCAAATACTAGTCAAAGAAGAAATCTGATAAGTGTATTAAAAAAGGAAAATCATTTTTTTATTGGTATACTGAGTTGTATGTATTTTCATAGTGTGATTGCTCTAAGTTTCCTATGTTGATTCAAAGTTAAATAAATGCCTCATATTCTCACAAGTAAGTGGGAGGTAAGCACTGGCTTATCTATGGCTACACAAGGACACACATTGGTGACTTAAAAAGAGGGGAGGAGGTGAAAGATAAAAAAATACTTATTGGGTACCATGTACACTATTTGGATGATGAGTACATTAAAAGCCTAGACTTCACCACTGCATAATATATACATGTAATGGAATTCAACTTGTATCCCCTAAATCTATTGAAATTGAAAAAGAAACCCAAACACCAAAGTTATTCTAAAAATCCAGAGTTTGTACGCTGATATGCTGATTATTGTCTCTTGAAAAAAAGAAACATCTACTTTAGAGGTGATGTTAACAAGCAATGCTGTGCACAAATTTACATGCATTATTAGCACTTTGACAACAGGGGCCTTGTGTCAGTGGTGAACATAGAACAGATGCCACAACCCACTGGGCAACTCTCACAATGGCTTTTTAGTTAGCTTTCAAAAGATGAAGAAAATTGCCTCCTCACCTTCTAAAGAAGGTAATTCTCGAGCACATGTCAAATTACTGTGAATAATTCTATGAAATTACTTGTCACATGAATTGTGTTCAGCTCATATTGACTTTTTGTAGTTAGGGAGGTACTTTTTCATAGTAATAGTATGAATAGTACGATGAAATCAACTAAGTCAGAACACATTTTGGTTGATACAGTTAACTCTAATCTCATTATTAGATAACTACTATGTTAATAAATAAATAGTTTTCAACCCAGCTGTTTGAAAACACAATAGATAGGAACCCTAAATCATGGAAATAATTATAATGTTTTGTATTATGAACTTTAAAGTAGTCTATTCACTTATTAGCTATTTAAGGCATATGCATTTATAAAGGTATATAAGTTAGGCGATAGCTCACCTCGATAGGAGACATAGAATTTGGGAAGTGCATTCTAAGAGGAGGGAGCATGGAAGTATGAAAGAGAAAAGTATTTTTAGGGAACAACAATTAATTTTGAGTTAATGGAACATAGAATTTAGAATAGGGATAGAGGCAAAACTAAGATTAAGCTGGAGAGATAGGCAGGAGCTAGATTCAGAAGCAAAATTGATTAGGTATAAAGTCAGAACAAGAAGCCCGTCATAGAAGATGCAAATATCATTATGCACAAAAGCTAAACTAAATATTATAACTCACCAATAACATTTTCTTTAAATATTATGGGAAATGTAATGAGAGTACAGCCATTCCTCAGTCTCCCTGGGGGATTGGTGGCAGGACTTCCCTCAGATACCAAAATTTGTGGATGCTCAAGACCCTGATATGAAGTAGTGTAGTATTTTCACATAACCTGTATGCATCCTCCCATATAAATTGTCTCTAGATTACTTATAATACCTAATTCAGTGTAAATGCTATGTAAATAATTGCGTTACTGTATTGTATTGAGAATAATGACAAGAAAAAGTCTGTACATGTTCAGTACATACATAATTTGTTTTTGAAATATTTTTGATTTGCAATTGGTTAAATCCAAAGATGTAGAACCCTTACATATGAAGGGTCAATCATGTTACTTTACATAATCTAATTAAATTATTGCCATTTTCCAATAAATGAAAATACACACATTTATTGTAAGAGAAATGAGTTTTGAAATAGAATTGTGGGCCTCTTCTCAGTCCTTAACCTATTTGATTATTTTATGTTATTTTACAGTATTAAATATTATCCTCATTGTAACTCCCATTTGCTTCTAGAAACTGCCGTCTAATTATGTCTTCAATGCCTTCTTCAAATCTTTGTTTCTAGCCAAGCCTAATATTATTCATGCCCCTTCTTGAATTATATTCAATGAATAAATCTATCACTTGCTTCTGTAAACTCACTCTGGGTTTCCATGACTGCCCCTGTCCCCACTGTACACAGTTATCTTCATAAAGACTAGCCCTTCCTTCTATCTCTGCCTGTCAGAACCTATTCAGGTCAAGGTCCAGGAAAATGCAACTCCTTACGTGAAGCTCTAATTAACCAAGAAGAATTAGTCTCTACTTTTGGTCCCACAGATATGTATAAGCCTTTATTTGAAAAATAGACTTGTTATTTTCTTTCTTAAATTATATATAAACTACCCAAACCTCCTATGCAAGACGTTAAGTTACTTGAAAGAGAGCCAGGTCCTGATTGCTGTGGCATCTCCAACATCATGTTTCTTGTTTGGTCCTGACCTCTACAACCCTCTTTCTCTCACATCTAGGATGGTCAGTCTCCACCAGAATTATAATCTAATTCCAGTGCCCAGGACTAGTTCTGAATAAACCAGTCTTTAGGCATAATGAATTTAAATATTAAACCCACTCACACTGCCCATTGACATATTGTATTTTATATGAAAACACTGTGAACCTGTTTACCTGTTATTCAGACATGGTTACCTAGTTGATCATTCTTGTATTCCCTTACCTTTGACTGTTCTGTTAGATTTATGGTCAGAATTAATGTCTTAAAGTTGTTCAGTCTTCACCCAGGGCACTGATTATTGGAATTGGTAGGCATTATGTTCAATAAATGTCTGTTGAGTGAATGAATGAATCAGTGGAATACATACAGGAATCAGTGAATGAATGATTGAGACTTAGTGGAATCATGCATTGATTGCCATTGTCCTGGGAATTATACTCAAAGTGGAGACCACCCCTTAGGAATACAATTTTTCCCACTAGGCACCTTCCTTTCCTATCTAATGGATGTGTTACTGGTAAGGAAAGAACATGTCCTCTCTGTGTGATAAAGGGAACAAGGAGAGAGTCCTTTGATGAATAATCTAATATTTAATAATGTTACTAATTATAAGTATAAGCACTGCAATATACATCTTTTAAAGCAGTAAGGAGACCTCAAGATTATTTACAATTCATCCTTTATGCAGAAGAGGTTCCTGACTATGAGAAAGGTCCAGTTACTTGTTTAAGTCTCACAGGAAATTGCAGCAGAATTGAGAATGCAGCCTTGGTTTTCTAACTCACCATGCAGTGCACTCTCCATTAGAGGGACATTTGCATCATGGCATTACTGACAAAGTGAGCTAATATGACTTAATTTTTATATTTTCTGGCTAGTGATTAAATTGTTAATTATTGCTGTGCCACAAAATTGCCAAGAATCTTTATAAAGTATTGTGTAAACTGTGACTTTACCATACATCGGTCTTTTCTTGATGCCACCTGAGCTAAATGTAACATTTTTTTGCAACAACTTTTCTAATCTGCCAAATGGTTTTTAAAAAGCAGTAAATACAAAGTAACATCTCAAAGTAAATACTCAATTCTCAAGGCAACAACTTAAAAAGGAAAGCAACAGTAGCCTTAGGAGGTGCTTCTAAGAGGTTTTGTGGTCTGGCTAGAACTCTGTACTCTCTGAAATCCCTCCAGGAAGGAAAGCCATTTGTGCTGGCTGTGCCGGTGTGCAGCAGGCCCTGAGAGCGAGTTAGAGCGCTGCCGCGGATGTTTCCCGTTGCTCTTTTCAGCCCCCAGGAGACTTCTTAGTACACTTGAAGCAGGAACGCAAAGAATCAATTCAACTCTTGTGCTTGTGGAACAGATTAGGAGACAAGGACTTGTATAAAAACATTTCGATTTTCACATTATTAGAATTTGTTATTATACTGAGTGCTGTCGTATTAGTTTGCAAGGGTGGCCATAACAAAGCACCACAGACTGGGTGGCTTAAAGAGCTGGAATTTATTTCCTCAGAGTTCTGGAGGTTACAAGTGCAAGACCAAGGTGTCAGTAAGGTTCTCCTGAGGCCGTCTTCTCCTCTGTGTCTTAGCACAGTCTTCTCCACGTATCTCTCCCTGTGCTGAGCTCCTTTTCTTACGAGGACACCAGTCATATTGGATTAGGACCCACCCATATGACCTCATGTCACCTCTTTAAAGATCTCCAAATACAGTCACATTCTGAAATACTAGAGGTTTGGGCCTCAACATATGAAATTTGGAGGAACAGACTTCAGCCCGTAACAAATGTCTTTCACTGTAGGTCCAATTTACAATGCAAAGTATAGACAATTTGGGGGCCCAGATTTGAGGATGTTTTGGGGGAATGAAACAATTCTAGATGAATTGCCAACAAGTCCTGTGCTTATCATGTTGGCAGAAAACCTGGAAGAAAGTTGTAAATTGAGCCTTTTCTTAAATTGCCTGTGCTTAGAGTCTAAGACGTTATCACTGAAAAATGATACGTGTTTGTTTTTATGTCCTTATGTGTAATTATTATTTGACTTAAAAGATTTGTTAAGTGAAATTCTTGCTTAAAATTATGCTGAGCTTATGTCAGTGACAAAAACTTAATTTGAGTGTTCATTTATAAGAAAATATTCAGGTATTTATTTTTTGATGACTAGGTTATTAGAAATAGCAAAATCTTCTAGATAGTTAAGGTATGATAGGTGGAATAATGCTCCTCCAAATGAGACTTTGTACGTATGATTAGGTTCAGCATCTTGAGATGGGGTGATTACCCTGGATGATCCTGGTTGATCCAATTAGATCACATTAGTCTACAAAAGCAGAGAACGTTTCTTGGCTGTAGGGAGCCAGAGAGAGTGAAGCAGGAGAGGTTCCATGTTGCTGGCTTTGAAGGTGGAGGAAAGTATCATGAAATTATTTAGAAACTGGAAGAAGCAAAGAAACAGACTTGCTTTGAGACTCCAGAAAGGAGCACAGCCCTGCCAACACCCTGACCTTAGCCTATTGAGACTGGTTTTAGATTTTGTATTTCTGACCTACAGAACTCTAAGATAATAAATATGTGGGTTTTTTTTTCATTTGTTATTTATTTTTTTTGGAGACAGGGTCTTGCTCTGTTGCCTGGGCTAAAGTGTAGTGGCCTCATCTTAGCTTACTACAACCGTGAACTCCTGGGCTCAAGCGCCTGGGCTCAAGCTTCTGCCTCAGCTTCCTGAGTAGCTGGGACTACAGGTGCGCACCATCAGGCTGGGATAAGTTTTGTGATTTTTGTAGAGACAGGGTCTTGCTATACTGCTCAGGCTCATCTGGAACTCCTGGCCTCAAGCGATCACCCTGAACCTGGGATGCCTGTTAATTTACTCTAAGGGACATTCAGTCTCAGTAGTTTGAAAAGTAAATAGGAAATTCCTCACTTCAGCATCTTATTTTTCTTCTTATGGCTTCATAATAAAATAGATTTTTCTGTACCCACGCTTTTTCACCCAGCTCCAGGGCACTTGAGTTGAGTGCTCCTCACACAGTTAAGTATTGTTTTCTGGTTAGTTGGTACCATCCCTGTGGCTCTGTCCAAGAGTTCTCAGTTCACTTAACTCCGCCAGCTATGTTAGACTTTCATTCCTTAATAAAGGATTCTCATAGTGTTGTGTTGACTTTGTAAAGGAGAACAGATTTTCCTGGGTGGAGAGTATGACAAGGTAGTGGTTTACCTGAAAAAACTGCCACTCAGCCTAAAGCAGGAAATAGATGACATTTGGGGAGAGAAAATAGTTCTCCTAGTCTTGGGATTACTGGGACATGGAGGTCAGAGAGAGGGCAATTTTTTTAAGCGCCGTATTTGGTCAAGATGACAAACCTATTAAGGCCAGCTTACTGTATTTTAATTACCCAGCACCCTGCATGGTGTATCTTACACTAAGTAATGGCACAGGTAAGAAGAGATGATACCCTAAGACTGGGAGTGGACAGGTTTGGGTAGGCATAGATGAAGCTGAGAACTCTGAAGTCCCAAATTTTCCTGATTGTTTGCTGATACAAGTAGCCAGTCCCTGTACTCGTCTGAAGAAACCAGTCTTCTTCATGAAATATACACATGCTTTTTTAAAGGACTGATTTAAAACTTTAGTGTGATTTTGACCTGAACATTTGATTGTTGATTATTTATAATCATGTGACTTTAACATTTATTCTTGAATGGAAAGTATTATAATTTTATATTTAAGTCAATGGTCAATGGATTATTTCCTGCAAAGAATCTGCATGTTCTGGGAAGGTATTTATTTATTTATGTTTAGAGAGACAAGGACTTGCCTGTTGCCGAGGCTGGAGTGCAGTGGCCCAGGTCATAGCTCACTGTAACCTTGGCCTCCTAACCTAAAGCAATCCTCCCACCTCGGCCTCCCAAAGTGCTGGGATTACAGGTGTGAGCCACTGTGCCTGGCCTGGTAAAGTATGTAAATCATAAAAGTGATGATCTGTAATTGTCAATTCCATTAATTAATTTTTGAGAAGAAAATATAAAAACTAGACAATGTTTGAGAAATAATAAAAAAAAAATCAATCTGAATTTCAAGCAGAGTTACCCAAATATAATCCTGTTTAGACGTATATAAGATGAGTCAACCTGCCAATGAATCCCGAGAGCCAAGGACAATGACAGGATTTGTGCTTGGATTGTTCTTTTAGTAGATTTGATCAACCGGTATTAATGTGACTTGAACTCTGAAATTCCAGCCAGAGCCTAAAAAGTCTTTTACTAATTCCCCTGCTACCTGAAATCACTGAGTTTAACACGCCTCCAGTTCTAATCCATTAAAGTTAACAACTTTCAGAGCCATTAGTGATAACAACTTCCTCCGTCACAGTTTCTCATAGAAACCCCCTGTGAAGAATTTATACAAAAAGTAGATCAAGGGAAAATAACCAAATTCAAATATTTTAACACACTGACGCTAGAGATGAGGACAAAGTGCACAGTCAAGGCTCGCGGGCAAGTGCTTGGCGCTGAGCCCGGTTCAGCAGACTCCATTGCAGGCTTTCCTACCATGGCTTATTTACTTCAGGATGAAAATCTGTGTCTTGTGGGGGACAGGCCAGGTTTTATAATGCCAACCTTTCTCTCTTCTGGAGTTTACAAACAACTGTCAGGTGGACAGGCAGCTGATTGTGAGGGGCACTGGAGTCGCAGTCATTTGTCCTGAACTCAATGCACCTGCATCCTGCTTCCTCGAGAAACCAATTGTCTTGAAGACTGCCCTGCAAATCATGCATACTCTGAAATGCCTTCCTTTTGTCTCACCTGGATATTTGGGTTTGTATTTGCAGACTTGCGGAGAATTTAGTATTTCTGGCAGTGGTTTGAGACCAGCCGTCGAGCTTTGCTTTGTATTCCCTCTTCTGTCTCTCCTTTGCCCTGTTCAGGCAGCAAGGTAGAACTGAGGAGTAGACAGGAGAGACGGTGCTGGGATTAAATGATTTTTCTTTTTTATTTACAGTTAAAGTCTGGATATTCTTTGTCTTCAGTTATGCTGAGGGCCTTGCTTTTGTATACATAAATTTTCTCCTTTTTCTGTATTGTTTTTCAGTTACCTGGAAATTCCCAGTATTATTATTTTTTTAATCATACAGACACAGGTTGTAACATGAAAGTATCCTGAAGCGTCTTGTAGTTTGGTTCCCTCTGTTCAGGCAGTTTATGAAGTGCCATCCTCTTCAAGCGCTAGGGGATGCGGACTTGATGAAAAATTTACTGCTGAAAACAAGGCTCAGGTAGAATCTTAACACGCTGTAAAAAAGTCCATACTGCCTAGAACCCCTTTAAATTGTTTTATCATGTTGTTTTCAGCAACTTCAGGACTATATTCTGAAATGTGGGCAAATATAATAAATAACATGCCATGGTTAAAAGTTAATTGATAATGAAAATATAAAAATCAGTTTTATTTTTGTTATGTTACAGGAAGAGAAAAAATCTTATTCATCATTAGAATTGCAAAGATACAATAATTTTATTATAACAAATGAAATTTTCTTTTGAATTGTTCATTCCTGAAATAGCTGAATGAATGTTAATTTGAATATTACTTAACAGAGAGGATACTTAACTGTAGCAAATACTAATTGAATGGAATTCAAAAGTCAAAAATCCAAGGTCTTTGTTCATATATACCCACATGGTTATAATTTTTTGTCAGATTATTTTTAATGTCATCTATAGTTATGATACCAATGGGTTATGACCTCAGCTTTTTTGCTGTAGCAATAAGCACTATGACCTCATTGTTTTGCTACAATTCAAATAATTTGTTAGACTGACTCTTTTGTAAGTGGATTGCATGCACCCCTTAACTGTGGAGATCATCTACCCAGTTGGTAGTATGGCTGATCTGCACTTTTGTATTATTAATTTTCAAATCATGTCTACTGCATCACAGAGATCATAAAATCCTAAGAACTTGGAGCCATATTACATGTGACTTTAGGCCAATAAACGTGTCATGTTGATGGCTCTACAGTCTGTCAAGCATCCTGATGCTGGTGAAGATCTTGCATCCTCGATGCCAATTATTTTTCATGAGATAGGATGAAAGGATTACAAAATCTTACTTTAAGTCCATTATTAAACATCCTGATCTTAACCACTTTAGAGGTTTCTTTTTTGTTCTGAGCGTTATCAGTGTCACCAGTGTTTCAAATAAAAGCTTCTCCCATTTATGTTCACTATTTCAGAGGTCCCCAACCTATGGTGAGTTGTACAATTATTTCATTGTATATTACAATGTAATAATAATAGAAATAAAGTGCACAATAATTATAATGTGCTTGAATCATCCATGAACCATGCCCTCCCCTCTCTGCACTCCCCGGTCCATGGAAAAATTGTCTTCCGTGAAAACAGCCCCTGATGCCAAAAAGGTTGGGGACCACTGCTCTATATAACTTTCCTCTCTCTTCTTTTAAACCACTGGAAATAAGTTCTCAATAAATCCATACTCCTTTTTCAACTTATACCAATATTTAAAGAAGCAAATTTCTTTTTAGCTCTTTAGACTGAAAATAGAAATGTATCAATTGTTGGCCTATGAAGCAATCCCTTATCCATTTGGGGAGTGTTGATGTGAGAAGAGAATGAAAGCTCAGAATTTCAAGAGTTTGCCTTGTGAGCTGATTCCTTGTGAGCTGATTTCCACTGTTTTGTAGACTAACTGTTTTGGTTGTTTGCTTAACTCATCACTGTGGCCCATGCATACTCTCGTGTTCATACTTTCTGTTTTCTTTTTTTCTGACCTTATGCCCATTTGCTTCTTTAACTTGTTTCTTGTAATTGGTTTTGCCACAATCTGTATCTTTGTATTGAGATGAAGTTTAAGCCAAGAGTTCTGTATGATCAAGAAAACTATATTATCTCTGCATTAGTTTATTCATTTATTATGATGACTTTATTAATTAAGTGTGATGTGATACCTACTCTAATAGAAACTAAAGATACAGTCACAATTTCTTCTCTAAAGAAATTCAATTTAGTAGAGTAGAAAAAGCAATAGAACGCAATGTAGGGAGCGATATGATTGAGGGGTGGAGTAATTGTCTTGAGAATGCAGAAAAGCATTGCCAGGGAAGCAATCAGAAAGCTTTACAAAGGAGGTGGCTTCTGGTCTGAGTAATGAAAAATTACTAGGAGTTCATCAGTAAAATCCCTTCTTCCTGTCTACTAACTCTTAACTTTCAGCAAATATCCCCAATTTTAAGACCTCATTTTTTTATCCTTTATATTTTTCTCCTATTACCACCCTATTTCACTTTCTTCCCCCCATCAGCTCTCACCTTCTTGGAAAAGTCATTTAGATTTTCTCTTTATTTTCCTAAAAACTGATCTCTCATCAATCACAGCTATCTAGATTCTGTTCCAGCCACTACACAAAACATATTTCTCAATTTTCATCAAAGACATCCTAATTGCCAAATTCAGTAGCAACTTTTCTGTCTTGTTTTATTTGACTTTTCAGTCAAATAAAACTTCCTTCTTGAAACTGCCATGTGTTCACTTTTTCTATCACTTGCTTCTAATTTTCCACATTTCTGGAATGTTAAAATCTTCCTTGGGTATTTTCTCTTCCTTCTCACAGTACGTAAAGAATGCTATCAGTTATACATTTCTAGGGATTCCTTTGGTTAATAAATTACATACTTTATTTAATAATACCTAAGCATAGGACCCACATCTGCCGAACTGAAGACTGCAACTGTGTTTCTCTGGTCTAGACAGCCAGTCTGCAAAGGCATCATTATTCCGACACCAGTTGATCTATATATAATAAGGGAACTACTCTATGTAAGATTCTAAGGATAAAGAAAATTTATAGATAACTAGTTAACAGATTATGTGGCAATAATAATTTGGGATTATTTTGCTTTTCTTCTCCTTCCATTAGTATTCTGGGCTGCCTTATTAGTTTTGCAAAAATAATTTTATTTTAATTTATATTTCTATTTGCTTTTATTAAATCCATTTGCTTTATTGTTGTTTTCTATTTACGATGTTTCTAGCGGCAACCCTGAGCTCAGTTGCTATGCAGTCCTCCATCATGTATTTATTCACTCCTTTCATGTCGTTAAGAAGGATGTTAGACTGGAATGTGATGATGATCCACCCTGAGCGTGCCTCATTAGACACTCCTCCCCGACTGCAGAGCGAGCTATGTATTCAGTCCCCACGACCAGCATTCTCTTACCTACATTTCATCAACAGCTACTTTAACCAGGCTGTTATTATTTTTCAATTTCCCAAATTTCCTGTCTTCATTTTTCTCTTTAAAAAATGAAAGCCATATCTAAGCCATTACCAATGACTCATTGATTTTTATGTTCCTCCTTATTTGTTATCAGGCTTAAATTTTCTCTGCCTCCTTTTCTTCTGTTTCAATATTTAAAAATGCTACTGACTGATGTTACTGACATGTCTGTGTGTTGCTCTCCGCTACTCTCTGTGAAATTTTCTTTCTTGGATTCTGTTTTCCATTTTTTACCAGGCTCTTTTTTGTTCATATGTCTTACGTAATAAGTGCCATAGTCTACATTAAACTGTGGGAAGGTGAGAAACCCATGTTGTGCATGCTTTTAAAGTGAGCACTTTATAAATTATGTTTTCTTGAGGTGATGATAGGTGATAATTGCAAACATCTTTCATGAAAATTTTCCCTCATGTCGTTCAGGATTTGGCAACTTTATTTTTTTTTCAGCAAATTGCTCTGGCATGGGACAGAATGAAAAAACTGAGAATCTGTAGCTGTAGGAGACACATTTTAAGAACTTTGACTTTGATTTTCATCTTGCTGATACAACAATGATTGTAGCCATTGATAATCATATACCTACATGCTGCAGAAAACATGATCCAGAAAATCTTGCTGTGAATTTGTTTGAGTTCCGTAGGTATTTTGGATATTAATCCTGTATCACATGTGTGGTTTGCAACTATTATTTCCTGTTCCATAGGTTATCTCTTCACTCTATGGACTGTTTCCTTTGCCATGCAGAATCTTTTCCATTTGATGTAATTCCATTTATATTCGCTTTTGTTGCCTATGATTTGGGGCCATATCTAAAAAAATCATTGCCTAGAACAATGTCATGGAGCTTTTTTCCCCTATGTTCTCCTTTATTATTTCTATAATTTTAGGTCTTACATTTGTCTTTAATCCGTTTTGAGTTGATTATTGTATATGGTATGATATAAGGGTTAAATCTCATTCTTTTGCGTGTGGCTATCTGGTTTCTCCAGTACCATTTATTGAAGAGAATGTTCTTTCCTCATTGTGTGTTCTTGGCAGCTTTGCTGAAAATAAATTGACCATAAATGCATGGATGTATTTCTGAGCTCTCTATTCTGTTTCATTGATATATATAACATATGCAAATCAAGACACGTTTTACTTCACATTAACAGAATGATTGATAAAACCATATGATCATTTCAGTAGAGTCAGAAAAAGCATTTGACAAAGTTCATCATATCTTTATGATGAAAATTTTCAACAAATTAGGCATAGAAGGTATGTACCTCAATATATTAAAGGCCATATATGACAAACACACAAGTAACTTCATACTTAATGATGAAAAGTTAAAATGCTTTCCTCTATGATCAGGAACAGGACAAGGATGCCCACTCTTATCACTTCTGTTCAATATAGTACTGGCAGTCCTAGTAAAGCGTTTAGAAAGGTCACAGAGTACAAATTATACCAGTTATCTATTTATTCATTAAAAATATTGTAAAAATAATTTTTGAAATGGCAATAGTCCTTTATTTTATTTCACATTTTGTGTAGGTCAGGAATTCATATAGGGAACACAGAGGATGTCTTTTCTCTGGTCCAAAATATCTGGGGTCCCCACTGAAGGCTGGCACAAATCATCTGAAGTTTCATTCACTGACATGTCTGGCAGTTGAGTGGGGACGTATCTGGCACTGCCAGTCAGAACACTCTCATGTAAACCTTGTTCCCTGACAACATGATGACCATAATTTGGGGCACAGATACAAGAGTCTTGAGAAATAGATAGTCTAGTGGAAGCTAAATTGTATTTCCCAAATAATCCTTGGAAGTCATAAAATCTGTCTTCTGTAGAATCCTTCTGTTAATATTGTTAAAATACTTTGAAAGATACACCCAGGTTCAAAGAAGGAAATAGAGATTCCCATCTCTAGAAGGAACGCCAATGTTAGAAAAACATGTAGGATGGAATATATATTTGTGCCCTTATTCTTGGGAAAACTCCATCTGTGATACAAACATAATGTACAAAAATACACTATATTTCTATGTACCAGGAGTGAAGATTTGGAAAATGGATATTAAAGAATTACCACATATAATAGCTTAAAAATATACAAACTGGTTAGATATAAGTTAAAATTATATGTGTAAGACTGTACATTAAAAACTACAAACTACTGTTTAGATAAATAGAAGAAGACCTAAATAAATAGGAAAATTTCATATTCCTGGATTGAAATTTTCAATGTTGGTAAGATGTTAGTTTTTTCCAAATAGATCTGTTAACTCAAGGTAATTGGTTCTTTTTTTTGAGACTAAGACTCTGTTGCCCAGGCTGGAGTGCATGGCCTCGTCATAGCTCACTGCAACCTCAACCTCTGGGCTCAAGGGATGCTCCTGCCTTGCCTTCTCTAGTAGCTGGAACTACAGTTGTGTGCCACCTTACCTGGCTAATTTTTCTATTTTTTGTAGAGACAATGTCCCTCTTGCTCAAGTTAGCCTCAAACTCCTGACCTCAAGCAATCCTCTCACCTCCGCCTCCCAAAGTGCTAGCATTAAAGTGAGCCACCTTGCCCAGCTGACCCAAGGCAATTTTGTTCAAAACAATAGCAGCCTTTATTTGGTTTGTTTGTTGTTTTTTCTTTTGATTTGGTTTTTGTAGAGAGGGAGTAGAAAATGACAAACTAATTTTAAAATTTATATGCTTATGCAGAATATCTATTAATAGTCAAAATTGAGCTATAGAAATAAAAGTTGTCTGGTACCAGAACCAATGGAGGGAAGGTCAGCAAAGCCTGCAGAGAGAATGGCATTTAAACTTTCTATACGCTTGCAGATTATTTTTTTAATGTTAGGGAACATTTTCTACATTCATAACCACCCCCCCCGTACATTTATCAAAGTATAAACACTTATAACACATTTTATGATAGGTAAATGAGAATATAAACTTATTCCCAATTCACCCATTTTCATTATTACAGATGGTGCTGCATACAAAATCATTTATCTGATAATAAACAAATATGAAATTAATATTTTTATTTTAATTAAAAATCAATTATATATAGATAAATTATATCCTTATTTCACATAAAAACTATAAAAATCTCAGCACAAATATTATTTACAAAGAATCATAAGCTAGGCTACCATGACTTTACAATTAGATATGGTCCCAGAAATGTCTTTGCTGGCTTACTTTTGATTCATATGAGAGACTTGCATTTGCAGTTTTAGATGCTGATTGGAGACCAAAACTTAAATATTCAACTACAAACATTAAAAGGTGATGACTGGGATTTTTTCTAAAATGCTTCTAGTAAATTATGAATACATGATGAAGAATAATACCTAAGTATTACTTCACAGCCTCAAAACCAGTAGACTAGAACTATGAATCCCCCGACACCAACAACCCACCCACCCTTGACCAAATAAAATTGCTTATTTATATTCAAATTTATGAAACCATTCTGGGTTTCCATAATTCTCTCCTCTACTTGATCTACATGATTTAAATCTTTTTCTTTCCCCCATAGCAGTTATTTCCCATGATTAGAAACAAAATAAATTAATCCTTTTGGATATCTTGCTATTAAAAAATCTATATTATTTCTGATTATTTGGAATAGAGAAAATATCATAGCCTCTAATCTATATTTCTTTGAATTGTTACATAATATTTAAGCAGTCTCTGAAATAGCTCAGAAATATTTTTCACTGTTATATTTACTATATTGTTTAATATGCATAGAAATATTTGAGGGTATACCTTTCAAATTATGCATACTATTTTATTGCACTTTAAAAACTGGCTTTGTTTCTTTGATATTAGCCTTTGAATTTCCTGATTTGTAGGTTTAATTTTAACTCTAATCATTCATAATTATACATATTTCCCATTGAATTCATTAAGACATTTCATTAAATGTTTACTTATAATTGAGGAAATGAAACATTAAAAATTATCTTTTTTTAAGCAAATACATTCAAAAATCATTTCATTAGCATATTATAAGTGGCACTGGTAAGTAGACACTGCATATAGAAACAAAAATCTGCTTTCTCATGAATATTTCATGTTGTGATGGAATAGAATAAAAGCTTTACCAAATTTTATTATGGGGATCAAATAATAGATACTGTTCACCTTTTTGTGAAATTTTTATTTTGTTAATATTGTGAAATTTACTATCATCATGCTTTAAGGAGCAAATAGAAAGAATAATAATAATTATGGAGACAACGTTATAGGTTGATTTTTAGAGAAGAGACTGTGAGGATGATATTGGGGGCTCATCTGAACAGCCATTGGTGATTATTAAGCATTTAACAAAGCATCAGTGGCTCTCTAAGGGTTTTTTATGTAGATATACATCCCACAAAACCCTTATAAACTATATACTAATTATTTTTCTTTGTTTAAAGAAAAAATTAAATGAAGAAAAATTACCTAATTTGTCCAAGGTTAAATAAAGAGCACATATCAGGATGAGATTTGAACCTGGACTTGTTGATTCACCAAACTGAGCTCAAAACAGCTGTGTTCTTTGGGGTATCAAATTGCATCCTAAGTATTCCTTCCTCAATGGTGCTCAGTACAATTTTACTGGATTCTGTTTGACCATGTTTGAAACAGTAACATCAGAGAATATAGTATACGCACAAGAAACACAAATTTTAAAACTCTTTTAATAAATATTTGCTAAAACCTTGCTATGTCTCAGGCTTTTATGAAAGATAATACTTATTTTTAAAATTATTTATAATTCATGAATCATGCTTAATTATTTATAATTTTCTTAAAATTCAAAACTATATAAAGCATTAAAGTATTCTTTCTCTTCTCCTGTCTCTTAAAGGCACTCTCCACCCCCAAGAAAAACAGTAGTAAAAATTTAATTTAGGCTGGGTGCGGTGGCTCATGCCTATAATCCGAGCACTTTGGGAGGCCAAGCAAGGAGGATTACTTGAGAACCAGGAGTTCAAAATCAGCTGAGGCAACATAGGGTGACCTTGTCTCTATAAAAAGTAAAAAAAAAAAAAAAATAGCTAGGCGTGGTGGCACACATCTGTAGTCCCAGCTACTCCGGAGGCTGAGGCAGGATTGCTTGAGTTGAGGAGTTCAAGACTGCAGTGAGCTGTGTTCAGGCCACTGCACTCCAGGCTGGGCAATAGAGTATCAGCTAGTTTAAAGCATCATAGACCAAAATGCAGCTAGTGGTGGTACCACTTTTTCTGCTTTTCATTTGTCCATGAAATTTGACCTGAATCATCATTAAAGTACTTATCTATTATGATTCCTCTACATTTTAAAGGTAATTTTAATGTTGTACTTATGAAATTTGCTGTTTTTTTAAAAAAACAATTGCATTCTGTTCTTTCTCATAAACCATTACATTGTTGAGGGTGGGCCCCATATTTCTTCTTAGTATCCCAAGTATTTAGAAAAGCACCTGTGCATAGTAAGCACTCAAATGGTTGTTGAATGTTTATTATAGACAATATATCAGTTGTTTAATTTCATAATTTTATGAAAGGAAATGTAGTACAACTTTAGTGTCATGGAAAGCTGTAATAATTTGGTTCAGCAACATTTGAGCTATCCTATTACGCATTTAGAAAATTTGTTACAACCTGAATCTAATTTGTTGCTTAACTTTGTTTCCCAGGAATTAATACGTGGTTATATTTTGTGAAACACTTTGTGTTTTGTAAATAAAAAGAATGACACATTTTTGGTTTTCTAAAATTAGTGAATTAGATATTTAGATAATAATATATAAATTAATATTTAGATATTATTTAGATATCTAAATATCTAAATTAGATAATTAGATAATTATCTAATGAATTAGATAATTCGATATTTAGATATCTTTGATCTATTAAGAGTCTGATACACTGAGTTTAAACATCAGATCCACTCTCTCCACACTTCCACCTTAGCATCTCTGAGCCTGTTTTCTCCTCTTTAAAATAGGTATAAATGCATTTACATTGTGCCCAGATGACTGCAGACAGGAAGAGGAGCCACCATTCAAGAAAGTAATTGATCCTGATTATTACAAAGGGATCAGAGAGGAATAGGTGTAGTAGCTATGTGATCTACTTAAACAGCTCTTTTTCCTCCTTTGTCTCATTTTGACAATAGAAGGACAAATGTAGCAACCCTAGTCCAAGACAGACACAACAGCCCAGGGAAGAGGTGATAACTGAGAGGAACAGATTCTTTAATGGGTAGTGGGAGAGGGCGATGGTGAGAATCAGTGTGGCACTGAGAAACTGCATCCGTGGGGATGTAGTTTTTCCCACGCCTTATTTAAGTTTCTCTGAGAATATTTGTGGAAGAAGATCTGTTCCCAGCAGCTGTGGGCAGAAGACCTTCATTAAAGACACACCTTAGAGTCCACCATGGTCCCTCCATTGCACCACTTGGATTCATTTGTCTATAGACAAATGTCGAGTGTGCTCACCTTTTCTATCAGCTCATCACTATTTACTGGATATTTCCATCAGCTTCTGAATGTAAACCTCTCTGATCTAAAACAAAAACAAAACAGAAACATTTACATCTCAAGCCCATGCAATCTTTGAACCCCAGCCCCATTTTAGGAATAAAATCTTTATAGAAATGTTATTGCTAGTTATGGACTGGATTGCATCTCCTCAAAATTCATATGTTGAAGCCTATACCCCAACATGATGTGTCTGTGTTTGAAGCTCATTGGGACCCTAATACAAACTGATGCCCTTCTAACACAAGGAAGAGAAAATAGAATGTAATGTTAGCCAGGAGTTTACATTTAAATGATAAATATAAATGAATTAAAATTATTTTACTGATGCTAAAATAGGTACTTAATTCCTAAGAAAACTGTTTAGAAAATATTACATAGATACCAGAAGAAAAGCAGCTTATCTATTTTGGAAAGTAAGGCTATTACATTTACTTTCAAGTATCCTAGTAAACAAACATTCAAGGTTACAACTTACAATGTATTCTTATAGTAACAATATTTCCTATTAAGCACAACACAATAAATCTTTTAAGGATTTTTTGGATGTATTTTTCTCTGAGCTGTATTTAGCCTTGAACAAGGCATCCTGATGAAAAAATTTCCTAGAAACTGATGTTGAAAAACAAGAGCTTATGAAATTCCATTTTATCTACAAAGAGAGAGCAATGAAAAGGAAAAAAAAAACTTACTACAACCAATGAAAAATTGTAACTCTTTTGCTACTAAAAAAAATTCTTTTATTGTATTAACACACTGTCAGAACATATAAGCCTATTTCGTATAGCAATCAATTCTAAAACAATTACAAAGCTTGCAACACCATTCTGGAAGAGCTCTTTGAATTCTCCTGGATAAAAACTTCTGTCTCTGAAAATAATAGAACAGTATATTTTAAGGGAGGGGCCTAAGAAATGGGTTTCTCTATGGAAAAATAATACTTGCATTTTGTTTTAGCAGATTAGAAAACACACATACACATAAAAATAGAATTTAACTTTAATATTTGGTATCCAGAGGTAGTTTATGTGTGCATTTACTTACAGAAGTATTTGTTCTCTTTTTTATGTGTATGTTTTTTTTTCATCCCAAAAAGAATATTGTAAACTATAATGGGATAATATTTTGTTTTCCTCCCCTACTTCAACACAGGCCTCCTAATTCTCATAGAGAAATTCCTTTGCTAGTATGATGCCTGAAAAGAAGAGTAACCATGACTGAAAAATGGTTAGGTAAAGCCCCTTACATATCTCTGTCCTACACATACTTTGGAAGAATGTGTAAAAATTATCCTGGGTATCTCTAAAGAAGCACAGAAGTACCTGAGATTGAGCATGTATATCCAGATAAAATAGAGATTGGGAACAGAATTGTGTTCCTTAGGACCAGAAGCCCTGAAGGGAGACATCAGCACAGGATACCAACTAAAAACAGAAGGAAGCAGAAGAGATGAGCTCTGCGCAGGGAAGGCCACTAGCTTGTAGAACAGCACTTAGGCTTTATGGCCACGCTGAGTTCATTAGATACTTAAGTCCTGGGAATTTTTATCAATTCTAGAGAGAAAGGAAAGTAAAGAATTTTGAAATGAGTGAAAATATATCCACAAAAGACTAAGAGTTCAGTCAGATGGAAGTTTCCATAAATTAGAAAGCTTAACTTTTTTGCCAACAGCGGATAAGGGGTGGTGAGATAATTTTAGTATACTTTTGGATAGATAGATATATCTCACTGCACATCCAAAATGGAAAAACCGTGACTACATATTTTAACCTGCTACATATGCATTCATTAATGTAACATTTTTATTTTCAAATGTCACTATGTTTTAAACATCTTTCTGCAATAATAAACATCTCTACCGAGTAGTTTTAATTACCTAAATAATTTTTCATTTCCTGAGTTTACTGTGACATATTTAACCAATTTGTTATTTTTTGATATGCCTTGTTTCTTACTTCTTTGCTTTATATAGGTGTGCATAAATCTATAAACAATTTATCTTTCCCCCTGGAATAAATTTCCAGCACAGTAATTGCTAGGTAATATGGTGGGTACATTTTTAGTTTTTGATATGGATTGTCAAATGTTCTTCCAAAATTACTGTACCAATTCACGCACACTTGAGCAGTATGTGTGATTGATATTTTTCACTATATCTGCAGAGTTATGAATAGAAAAATATCTGGAAATTTGATAAACACTGAATGTTATCTCAGGTTTTTAAAGTTACAGCGGATTTTAAAAATTTCTTCAGGTGACTGGCAATTCATTTTTCTTCATTTATTTATTTTTGCTTTATGATGCTTTGTTATCCAGTATTGTTATATTTTATATAAATATTTATACTTATATTTATAGATACATGTATATCAATAGTATAACTGATTCTCTCTGTAATATATTAAAATATTCTTGAGTTGATCTATTGCTTTATTTTTAATAAGATTTTTGGAATATCTTTATATTTCCGTATAATCAGCTAAACGAGTACAAATGTTCCTGTATACTCTTTACCTAGCTTTGCCGGATTTTGACATCTTACGTAATTATGCAACATTTGAAAAAAACCATGAATTTTACACTGATACAATACTATTAACCAAACAGCTAAACAAAAGACTGTATTCAGACTTCACCAGTTTATCATAAATATCCTTTCATGTTTCAGAATCCAACCCAGAATACCTTGCTTCATTTATTCATTATTCTCTTTAGTCTCCTTTAGTTTATCATAGTTTTTCTCTCTTTCTTTTTCAATTTTTTATCATTAAAATTTTAAAGATTACCAGTCAGGTATTTTGTAAAATGATCTTCAATTTGGGTTTGTGTGATGTTTTCTCATGATTAAATTGCGGTTATTATTATAGATGTGGGGGAAGAATACCACAAATGTGAGGTGTACTTCTAGTCTAATATGTCGACTTGGCTATGCTATACAGATGCTGCTTGACTTAAGAAAATACCCTAAGTCTAAAATGCATTTGATACACCTAACCTAACGAACATTCCAGCTTAGCCTACTCAGAACATACTCAGAACACTTACGTTGGTCTGCAGTTGGGCAAAATCATCTGACAACGCAGTACTCTGTAGAGTTGCAGTTGTATACATTCGTGATCGTGTGGGTGGCAGGAAACTGCCACTTGCTGCTACTGCCTAGCATCACAATGGGGTATTTCATATTGCTAGCCCAGGAAAAATACTGAAATTCAAAATATGAGGTATGGTTTCTACTGAATGCATTTTGCTTTTGCCTCATCATAAAGCTGAAAAACTAAGTCAAACCACTGTCAGTTGGGGACATCAGTATTACCATTATTTAATCAAACACTAATTGATGTGTTGCTGCGAAGGTGTTTTGTAGACATGATTAACATCTACAACCAGTTGACTTTAAGTAAAGGAGATTGCCCTACATGATGTGGGTAGGCCTCTTCCCATCAGTTGAAAGCCTTAAGACCAAAAACCGAGGTTTCCTTGGGAAGAAGGAATTCTGCTACATTATCAAATTGTACCTGAGTTCCCAACCTGTCTGCCCTATGAATTTCAGAGTTGCCAGCCCCAACAATCATATGAACCAAGTCCTTAAAATCAATCAATCAATCTATCTATCTATCTATCTATCTATCCATCCATCTATCTCTCTCGGTTCCTCTGGAGAATCCTTACTGAAACAAGTTCTCGTTGTGTGACATCAGGAGTTACCTAAGATCAACATGACTTATAATTGGTGATGTTAACCTTAATCGTTTGGTTTACTTGGTGTCTGCCAGGCTCCTCCTCTGTAAAGTTTCTATTTCTCCTTTATGTTACTCTACATTTCAGAAACAATTTGTGAATTCCAGTGCACACCCAGGGGGAGGAGAATTGAGTTCTGCTTCTTGGAAGCGGGAATGTCAACATGTACTATTAATACTTGGAATTCTTTTATAAGGAAGATTAATGTCTTCCCCCCATTTATTTATTTATTGAATTTATTTATTTATTGAATCATTTACTTATATCAATGTGGACTTGTGTATACTCATTTTATATTTTGGGTTGTAATCTAATATTGTCACTGTTTTCATGTTCAATTTTTTCCAGCTGTGGCCATTGAGAGTTCTTCTGGATGGCTCTATCTCTGACATACCCCTCGATTTTTTTTCTTTTCTTTTCTTTCTTTTCTCTTTACTTTTCTTTTCTCTTTCCCCTTCCTTCCTTTTTTCTTTCTTTCCTTCCTTTTGAAATTCTTATTTGGCACTATAAGATCTCCCAAATCATTTTGTACTTTCCCTGCTCCAGGCTAGAATCATGGAATCAGTCATTTTTCTAAAGGAAATTGGTCACGCTTATTGCAGAATGGTATTTGGAAATCAAGAGCTGAGTGCTGGGTATGTGCATTGCTACTGGGGTGTCATTATCTCTAGGTCCTCTCATTGGAAAGAGCTAGGAAGTATGTGTGTATTTTAAGCCAGTTATAGACACACATCTAAAATTAGTCAGTATTTATCAATATGTACAAATGCACACACACCCCACGACCATGAGTCTATTCTTACAGCTCTTACAATAATCCAGTACCATAGGCCTCCCTTGCTTATTCTTAACTTTTTTTATCTGACAGTGAGAAATCTGGCTCCCATGATCTGTAATTTATTTACTTATTCATACAACCTTATAATATGTGTAAAGTTGTTTCAGAATTGCTCATCTCATATCATTGTGAGAAACCAATTTAGTAACTAAAGTACAGTGTTTATGTGTGTTTTTCTTTTGTCTGAAGCCTTATGATATTTGGTAAAAACATCTTTTTCCTAAGTTACTTTGGTCAATTCCTTTTTATCCCTTACTCTCTTCACTGCAGTCATGTAATACATTTGTAATACATTTAAATTTTCATGTCATTGTTTGTATTCCATGCTGGGATGTTTTGGCATTTTGGTTGATTTTAAAAATTTGCATATGATGAAGCGCACTCTTTATGGATTTTGAAAAATGAATAGAGGCATGTACCTAGCACTCCAGTATCATACAGAAGAGTTCTATAACCCTAGAAATTCTCCTGTGTATCTCCTTTGTAATCAGCCAATTCCCTCCACTCTAACCTCTCTGATGGTTTAGGGAAAGATGATAATTTGCAGTTTCTTCTATCAAGGGCAGAAATAACATCCTTTGTATAACAGTTCTTCATATTTTTAAAGCGAGACTAGAAGCCTGATCAATTGATTATTGGTAAAGGTTTCAAGGCTATTCTTTGGAAATGGATATATTTTTTTAATGAGTTGTACTGGAGCAACTGGATATTCACATATTTTAAGAAAATGATCAGTCATTGACACATATATAAAATATTAATTTAAAATGGATTATGGATCTAAATGCTTTATCAAAAAATCATAAATTTCTTAGAATAAAATTTTTAAAATTTGAGATAGATATTATTTTCTCATATAGAACAGAAATAATACAAACCATAAAATACATATATATTTTATATGTACATAAAATTTTATAAATGTATACATTTTATATATTCACATATGTTTTGTTATATGTAACTTTGAGTCCATCAAAATAAAATATTTTCCTTTTGAGAAAGACATTATTATGAAAATGAAAAGGAAGGCCATAGGACAGGAGAAATATACAACATGTATCAGACAAAGAACATGCATTCAGAATACATAAAGATCACTTATAATTCAATAAGACCCAAACCGTGATTTTTCAAAATGGGCAAAGATGCTTCACAAAAGAATATATACAAATGACTAATACATATATGAAAAAGTATAATATGATTACTTATGAGAAAAATTACAAATTCAAACCTTAATGAGATAACACTACATACCAACTACAGTGATTAAAATTAATTTTAAAAATTCTTCCCATACCTTTTGTTGTCAAGATGTGGACCAACCTGAACTCCTATACAGTGCTTATGGGGATATAAATGCTATAGTTGTGTTGGAAAATATTTGTTATTTTTTAATAAAGTTTTAAACATACACATATTATTATTCTTTGGTATTTATCCAAGAGAAATGAAAAGATGTATACAAAGATGTGTACATCAAAATTCATACCATTTTTATTTCTAATATTTTCAAAATGGAAACAGTGTTCATTCTCAGGTGAATGTATAAACAAATCATGGTCTATCTGTACCACAAAGGAAAAAATTATTGATAAACATGTATGTATCTCAAAATGATTATACTGATTGAAAGGAGCCAGACCAAAAATTGACTATATACTACATGATTCCATATGCACATATTTCCTGAATGTGCAAATGAATCTGTAGTTACAGAAAGCATATTCATGGTTATCTGGGGGTATTTGTGGAGGAAGTGGTAAAAAACACTGCAAAGATTCTTTTGATGGTTAAAGAAATGTTTGCTGTCTTGATTTTGGTGATGGTTTTGTAGAGTATCTCATACATACTAATAACATTTTATAATTTATCTTATTTCCATTATACTTCATTAAAAGTGTAAAAAGAAAATATACCAAGTGAAAATTATTGAACTACAAAATCCATCTGATGAGAATAACCACACTTGGATTTAACAGATTAAAAGGATCCAAGAACTTGAAGGCAAATCGATATTCTATTCATACTGAAGCATGTAAACAAACAAACAAAAAGACAGTAGTCTCAGGGAAATGTGGGGTAATACCAAGCTAGCTAACGTATGTATTAGTATAGTTAGAGTTTCAAAAGGAGAGGGAGAAAAACAACAAACAGTTCAGAGATCAGATGAAAACAAAGAGAAAGGCTCATTTCAGTTTTTAAGCATTGCATTTGGAGAACTTTCCAGTGTAACTGATACTAGAGGAACTAACATTCCCTGCCTAGAGTGCTTTACTAACACCCTCGTCATCTAACTCATCTCAGTTTGCACCTCCAGTCGTTTTCTGACCTCCATTCATCCCGTAGGCAACAATGCTTAGTCGCTCCATTGCATCCCTTAATTTTACAACTATTATCATGGAACTTTTAACAACATATTGGATGTTTTAATTATATGTTTTGTCTGCCTCTGCTACTGTTAAAATCAACTAAAGAAGGAACCTGTCTTATTTTAGTTTATCTATCTAGTATTTAATACTATGATAGCACATGATTACTGTTAATGATTATTTTCTAAGTGAAAGAAAGAATATAAGATAGAGGATTCAAAAAGATAAAACATGAAAAAGAAAAATACTTGGTACTATAAAAACTGAACAGATATGGGAAACTGTTCTGAAGAATAATCAGGGAAAATTATTATGTATTTTTTTATAAATAACATCTAGAGTCCCTTAAAATTGATTTAAGATACCATGGAAAACAACCCATATTTTGATCTGGTAGACAGCATGGCTTGTGAATCGAGACAAATAGGTTGCTTAGTGTTTGTTTCTACACCATATCTTTCATTGGAGTGTTCATCTCCTTTTTCCTGTCTGATAAGAAGTTAAATTGGTGAGCATGGGTCTTTCATCTATTCTGTTAACTTTAATCTATTTCAGGGTTAAACTGTTTCTTCTTCTCATTTTAAAATCATTTAAAAGCAATTGTCTCTAGCACGCAACAGTACAGATGGCTCACGCTGGTTCCTCACTGACCTGCGAAGGATGCAGTAGTCCTCTTCGGAGAGATGTCCACTGGGACATGGAAGTTTCATGAATATAAAATGATCTTCTGAGGGTTCCGTTTTTGGTAGAGGTGTGTGGTTTAATGCCTTCTTTTGTCTCTTAGGGAATTTCCATATCACACGCTTATAAAAATCCCATTATAAGTGTGAGATGAGAATTTCTAGGTAAGATTGTATCTTTTTATTTTGAGTATTGCTTCATTTGCCAAGCAAGTCACTACTTCACACTTCCAATATACATGAGTCTGATGCATGACCTCTACAATTAAAAGTAGGGTGGTATAGAATGGCCTGGCCCATTGATAGGGATGCTAAATATCAGCTGGTGTGGACTATATGCCATTGAATGTCCTTAAAATTTACAACAGTTGAATGCTCAGGAATCCACAGGATCTTGAAATACAATGGGAAGTGCTATCAAACAATAATGTTAAGGAATGATCATTTTCAGAGAACAAAACTATGTAGCATATAGCAACTAGCTTCTTTAAAATTCTTTTAAATTCTAGTTAAGCATATGTTTATAACATTTTTTTCTCAGCATGATGTTTGTGGCATATATGCTTATTCTCCCGGAGTTTCCATGGAGACTTGGCACTATAGTTTATTTTTGCTTTGTTTAGCCACTTACATGGTTCCTTTTCATAATGTAAGATTTCTCCATGAACAAAGTTATTAATATTTTTCAAATGTGTAATCTCGAATTTGGAGAGATTATCTCCTTTCTTGCCATTACATATTGTCTCAAGTTCTTTGGATACATCAATAACCTTATTTATTACATTGACATTATGTGAAGGGATATAATTTCTTAAATATTAAGAAAGAAGTTTATTCACATCATATTGCTTAAAATCATAAAATCTAAAAGATGGAATTATTTATCTCATTTTTCAATTTTATCTATTAGGCAACTGCAAGGCAGAAAATTGAAATGACTTGAACTAAGTCTTGTACCAGTTCGTGGTAGTCCTGGGTGTAGCTGGTCCCATAGTCAGGTATCTCCTGGCATCTCGGATTTGTTTGGGTTAGAGAAGATACTGGTCTCCATTGCCCCATTAACAGAATCATTCAAATGAAGTAGAATGTTTTCTTGACCGTGAGTGAACTCAGCCTTCTTGGTAGCTGAGAAATATGCTTTTGCAAACTATGAATGTCTTTACAGCAGCTGCTTGCAAGACTTCTCCTCACCTCCAGTTGTAATTCTAGCTAGACTAGAATGTTTGATTTTTAGAGGACAAAATGTTTTCATGCAGTGGACTATTTTTCTTTTGGAGAGAAGTCCTTTTTTGAACTTTTTAGAGGGGAGAAGGACTCACTGTGCTTTAAGAAAATGTGAACACCTATTTTTATGTTCTCTTTTTTCAAGAACTTAAAACATTACTTATTCTTTCTTATCATTGTGGGAAGGACAGACACAATTCTTTCTTTTTTTTTTAATCTCTCATTGGAAGTACACACTAGACAACAGGCAACTATTATAATCCCACAATTGTGAATTTCCAAACAACCTCAGGATGGCATATGCTATTTTTCTGTTAGATATAGCATCACCCTCATAATCATTGGTATTGTAAAAGAAAACTGCATTAAGTACAATATAGCCCAAATAGAGTACAATGTTCCTGCCTTCTGAGAGCTTGTGTTTTAATAATTGATTTTATTGAACTTAAAAAAAATATTATGCCACAGGGCTTCCAACTTGCTGTGAAATAGGTTGGTGAAAATGTTACTTTCTGTAACAAATTCAGGGACATCAATGAGAAGAGGGGCTGAGCAAATTTTATTAGAAGGTATAGTATGTCTCATTCAGAATTTTTTTATAAATCTTTCATGTTTCCTCTTTATAAATCTTTCATGTTTCCTCTTTCATGTTTTCCATTTAGATTGACAAATTAAATTTTTTTTCATAATTGCTTATCCTAAATTTGCACTCATCATTAACTAGCATGATGGCAGATGCTCAGTCAGTACATCTATGCATACGTACATTTACAGGTTTTCAAAGCAAAGTTAGTTTTTGAATATTTTATGATATGTTTGATAGTACTTGGTTGAATAATGAATGGATTCTAAAGTCCTGCCTGCAAACCACCTCTCTTCCGGTGAAATCTTCAAGGGAGCTGTATAAAAGGCACAAGAGTGATTGAGAATCAACATGACATTTTATTGTCACCTGGGCCTAATTTATAAATTAAATTATCATAGGTATGTATGTGTAGGAAAAAACAAAGTATGTATAGAGTTTGGAGCTATCCAGGGTTTCAGACATTTTGTTGGGGGGTGGTATCAGAACGTATCCTCCATGGATAAGGGGGGAACTACTGTACTTTCATTTCTTTTAATTCACTGTTACCTTCCCATCTCATTAATAAATTCAGATAACCAGAAGAGTTCAAAATAAAAGACTCTGAGTCAATGAATCTAATTCTCATGGATTTTACAAATAAAAGAGCCTCTCAGATCTTTACACGTATATTGTTTTATCTCAATTTACACACAACTCTTACAACCAGGATTATACAAGATCTCAGACTGTAGTAAATTAGAAAGAACAAATTAGAAAAGGAAGATAGATTATGGAAGCTGCTCCTTGAGAATAGCAATAAATATCTTAATAGCCAGAATATAAAGTCTATCAAAAGCAAATATAAGAATCTTAAAAAGCATAGAGTCAGAGTAGATTCCTGTAGAAATAAACCAACCCAACAGGAAACCAATTCCAGATCGTAAGAGAGAATTTGATGGACTCAGTATTGTTTTAGTTATTTGGAATGTGTATGAATAACTCCATTCATCATCATAGATATATGAGAAGTTGTATATAAAAGGATAGAAAAGGGAGCTTCAGAAGAATGATAACCTTAAATTCATTTATGATTGTCTCAAGTTATTTTGGCAACTTTTCTAGCTCTTAGAATTGTTGGAACTCAGAGATACAGTGAAATGCGTGTTTAATGCTTAATAAATCTGTGTTCAAATACTGGCTTTGATAGTTGACTACCCTGAGCTTCAGTTTCTTCAGCTACCATCATCATTGTGGAGATTTAATGTTTAGTACTACCGTTTAGAGTTGTTTTGATCATTAAATGATATAACGGAGGGGTTATTTGGGCTTTCCACTGAGTCATCTGGAAGAGAGGAATAATAGACAATAGATTTAGCTTATTTAGTTTATCTGTGACTCAATAACTTAGACCTTGAGAAGTGAGCACTCAAAACCAGTCTTCTGAAAATAAGCAAATTTATTGAATGTTGTGAATACATGCATGAAATAGAGGCACTAAATGCTCATCCACTTTTGCCCCTGACTCTTGAACCCACAGCAAAAAGCATAATTTCATGGTCCCAGTACATTTCTTCAAGATGGATATGGCTGAGCATTGCACAAATTAGGTGAGTTTTCTTGGAAAAATGACTTGAAAAAATGCCAGGCTCCCAAATTTAGTCACTTATTTCTGCAAAAAAAAGAGGTTGAACCACAAAGCCTCCTCCAAGCAAGAAGTGTGTGTGATAGGGTAGCCCCACGTCATGACCAAGACCAGGTTCTCTTAGGGCTTTTCCACTAATGATATTAGGATAAGTGGGGCCAGCTTCACCCCAGGTTGTTTCATCACAAGGGAAGCATGTAAGGCTGGGCCATAAGAAACCAAAGTACTCTCCCCCATTTAACTGCTTTACTTTGCTTGATGAAACAAATATAAGAAACACCAGGAATTAAAGCATAATTGCTATCATTTGATTCTCACCAGTGCAAGTTTTCTTTTTCTTTTTTTTTTTTAAACTCAGGGTTCTTGCCTTCTACACATACTATGGCTCTTGTTGTTGCTCTATTTTTCATATGTTTTAACATATGAAAATAACAAAAAGAATTTTCCAATTTACCAACTTCGTAAGTAAATATTAGATCTCTTACATTGGAATATTACTTGCTTAATGTTGTTCTCATTTCTTGTTGCATCGATAAGATTGGCTGCAGAGTTTACAACTTATATAATTGGACCCATTATGAAATTTTGCTTTTTGCCTTAAACATCCATCAGAGAGATTTGGTCACATATTAATGTATTGTCTTAAAATCCTGAATATGTTGATAAAACAGTTAATACCTCCAAATAACTGTCAGTGTGCATTTAACATTCTGTCAAACAAACACTGTTGTCAAACTTACATAATTTTTCATCTAGAAAGTTCAGATATTCTATTGTTAAGTAAACACCTAGAGGAATAAAAAGCTAGTATATTCAATCACACAATATCCTGGTTGCTGAATATTGAAATCAAAAAATTATTTAAGTCATTTAAAGGCACATATGTGAAAATAAGGGGAAAAAGGATTTAGAATAAACACATTGCAAATTCCAGAAAAATTCAAACTTCACCGAATTTCTAAAATGTACATTACAGTGTGATCTGCTAAAATATTAAGCATACATTTGTACCAGTGCTACACATAGGATTTGACTTTATACTTCTTAAATCTGTAGGGGCACCATGGCGAAGGAAGGACATATAGGAACTTCAGTAACAAGAAATTGTCTGTATTGCTCCCTTCACTATCAATTTTTGTAATGCATGTCATGGTAGATTATTTAGAATTTCCAAAACAGGAAAAGACTATCTCTATACTTCTACAACCCAGAAATATCTCTTGTTAATATTTTCGCAAATGGAGTTCTCTTTCAGTGCTTTTTTTCATGTATGATTTATATTTTAAAATTCAACATCATCTTTAGGAATACATAAATACATCATAAATTTTCACTACATATAATATTTTTACAAAACTCTTAAATATTTGTTTGAATTCTTGAAAATTATAATTCTACTATATTTGGATATTTAATTTTTCCCACTAGTTTGCTATTATAAACATTGTAATAATAAGCATCCCTATTCACAAATATATGATATTTTCAGAATTAGAATTAGTGGGCCAAATAATATTTCTGATTTCTGCCAGACAGAAATGCTTCAGCACATACTTACTTTCAAAGGGCATTATTAACATTTTTCTTAAATTAAAAAAAAATTGGAGTTGCTTTATAAATTCATTAAGTTGGGCAAGATCATTTTGGCTTAAAATATTGTGAGGCAATATAGAAACTAGCCTTATGTTTCTGACATGGATTACTGTTCTACCACCAGCAAAGAATGGTGGACAAATCATGATCACTTCTGGATGCATGACTACAGGAAGAAATGGCTATGAATTATCATCTACCTAAGAAAAAAGTAGACTAAGAAGGCAGACGGGGCACAATGGCTCAAATCTGTAATCCTAGCACTCTGGGAGGCCGAGGTGGGAGGATCCCTTGAGCTCAGGAGTAAGAGGCCAGCCTGAGCAAGAGTGAGAGCCCGTCTCTACTAAAAATAGAAAAATTAGCCGGGTGTGGTAGCGTGTGCCCGTAGTCCCAGCTACTCAGGAGGCTGAGGCAGGAGGATTGCTTGAGCCTAGGAGTCTTTGAGGTTGCTGTGAGTTACGATGACACCACGGCACTCTAGCCTGGACAACAGAGCAAGACTCTGTCTCCATGGGGAGATACTATACTATTATTTTTCTTGTAACCTTGCCCTACTCTCTAGACTCCTAACTGCTTAATCTACTCTTGGTTCGTTTGATTTTTAATTTGTTTCCCTGAAATATAGTATACTTAGGGTGCACAAAACAAAAATATAAAGCTAAAATATTTACAGCAAAACAAGCACCAGTGTAACCATCAAACAACAGAGCATTTCTAATCCTCAAAAACTTCACTGGTGTCTCATCTCAGAGTGTAGCCCTTCTTCTTCCCCAAAATGTACTGTCTATCCTGATTTTATGGTATTCACTTCTGTGCTTTCCTTTTATTTTTAAATAGACTTTATTTTTTATAGCAATTTTAGGTTCACAGAAAAATTGAGAAGGAAGTGCAGAGATTTCCAATATAACTCCTGTCTGCACATATGCATAGCGGCCTCAAATGTGTCAGCGTAGATTCATCGCTTGTAACCACTTTGGTGCATTAGGGTTCACTCTGGGTGTTGTACATTCTTTGGGTTTGGACAAAGATATAATGATATGTATCCACCATCAAAGGTAGTATCATGCAGAATAGTCTCACTGCTGTAAAAATCTGTGTTCTACTTATTTATCTCTCTCTCCCCTCAACCTCTGGCAACTACTGATATTTTTAGTCTTCATAACTTTGCCTTTTCCAGAAAATCATATAGTTGGAGTCATGTAACATGTAGCCTTTTCAGATTGACGTCTTTCATGTAGTAATATACATTCAAGTTTCCTCCAAGTCTTTTCATGGATTGGTAGCTTATTTCCTCTTAGAATTGAATAATAGTCCGTGGTCTAGGCATACCACAATTTATCCATTCACCTATTGGAAGACAACTTGGTTACCTACAGATTTTGACAACTATGAATAAAACTGCTATCTGGGAGCAGATTTTTGTGTGGACATAAGTTTTCAACGCCTTTAGACAAACTCTAAGAAGTGCAATTGCTGGAGAGTATGGTCACACTATGTTTAATTTTGTAAGAAACTGCCAAACTGTCTTCCAAAGTGCCATTTAGCATTACCACCAGCAATGAATGAGAATTTCTATTGTTCTATGTCCTCCTCAGAATTTGGTGTTGTCAGTGTTTTGGATTTTAGCCATTCTAATAAACGTGTAGTGGTATTTTATTGCTGTTTTAATTTGAGATGCTTTAATGATATATTGTGTTGAGCATCTTTTCATATACTTACTTTTTATTTATATATCTTCTTTATTGAAGTGTCTTTAAAAATGAGGTTTTTGGCCCATTTTAAGTGGGATTATTTGTTTTCTTATTATTGAGTTTTAAGAGTTTCTTTCTATATTTTAGATGTTAATCAAATGTGTCATTTGCAAATATTAATATTATCTCTAATATGTAGCTGATTTTTTCATTCTCTTGATATTGTCTTTTGCACAACAGAAATGTTTAAGTTTATAAAGTCCAGCTTATCAGCTCTTTCATTTATGGATTGTGCCTTAGTCACTATATTGAAAAAGTCATTGTCAAACCCAAGATGCTATAGATTTTCTTCTATGTTATCTTCTGTGAATTCCATAGTCTCGTCTTGTTAATTTAGGTATAATAGGTACATTTATGTACATTTTTACTTAGATTTTGTTAAAGATGTAAAGTCTGTGTCTAGATTTGTATTTTTGCATGTGGATTTCCAGTTGTTTCAGAACCATTTATTAAAAAGACTATCTTTTCTCCACCATTTTGCCTTTGCTCTTTTGTCAAAGATCAGTCGACTACCTTTTTATGGGTCTATTTCTGAGCTCTGTTCTGTTCCACTGATCTGTCTATTCTTTCATTACTTCCACACCATGTTGACTAGTATAGCTTTACAGTAAGTCTTAAAATTGGGTAGAGTCAGTCTTGCAACTTTGTTCTTCTCCTCCAATAACATATTGGCTATTCGGGGTCTTTTGCCTCTCTGTGTAGACTTTAGAATCAGCTTGTTCATTTCCCCAAAATAACTTTCTGAAATTTTGATTGGAATTTCTGTAAATCTATAGATTAAGATGGGAAGAACTGACATCTTGACAATTTTGAATCTTCTTATCTGTGAATGTGGAATAGCTCTCCATTCATTCAGTTCTTTGCTTTCTTTCATCACAGTCTGGTAGTTTTCCTCATATGGATCTTGTACATATTTTGTTAGATTTATATCTAAGTAATTAATTTTGGGGAGTACCAATGTAAATGATAGTTTGTTTTTAATTTCAAATTATACCCATTCTTTACTCATAAATAAGAAAGTGATTCACTTTTGTAAAATCTTACGTTCTTCTACCTTGCTATAATCACTTATTTATTATTTCCATTACTTGGGATTTTATACATATGCAATCATGTCATCTGCAAACAAAGATAGTTTTGTTTGTTCCTTCCCAATCAGTATACCTTTTATTTTTCTATCTTGTGTTATTGCATTAAATAGGACTTTTGGGATGATGTTAACAAGGAGTGGTAAGTGGGCACATTCTTGCCTTATTCCTGGCCATAGTGGGAAAGCTTCTACTTTTTCACCAATAAGAGAAATTTCTCAACAACGTTAGCTTTAGTTTTTTTATAGACATTATTTGTCAACTTGAAGGAGTTCTTTCCTGTTCCTAGTTTACCAATAGTTTTTTTTTTTTAATAATACATGGGTGTTGGATTTTATCAAATATGTTTTGTATATCTACAATATGAGCATGTGATTTTTATTCTTTAGCTTATTGATGTGATAAATTGCTTTAATCGATTTTTTAATGTTCAACCAGTCTTGCATAACTGGGACATAACTTGCATAACTTGGTCCTTATGTGTAATTATTTTTATACATTGCTAATATTTTGCTAATATTTTGTTGGTGAATTTTTATATCTGTGTTTCTGAGAGATATTAATTTAGAGTTTTCTTTTCTTATAATGTGTTTGTCTGGTTTTGATAATAGGGTAATGCTGGCTTTATAGGGTGAGTTAGGAATTATTGACTCTGCTTCTGTCTTTTAATAGTGATTGCAGAGAATTGGTATACTTTCTTTCTTAACTATTTCATAAAATACACCATTGAAACCATGTAGTTTGGTGCTTTTTGTTTTGGAAGGTTATTAATAATTAATTTAATTTCTTTGATAGATATAGGCCTATTCAGATTGTCTATTCTTTCTTGTATGACTTTTGGCAGATTTTGTTTTTCAAAGAATTGGTTTATTTCATCTCAGTTATCAAATTTGTGAGGATAGTGTTGTCATGTTATTTCTTTATTACTTTTTTAATGTCCATAGGATCTGTAGTGATGTCCCTTCTTTCATTTCTATTATGAGTAATTTGTATTATCTTTTTTTCCCCTTGTTAGCTTGTCTAGATACCTATTGAGTTTATTGATATTTTCAAAGAACCAACTGTTGGTTTTCTTGATTCTCTCTTTTGATTTTCTCTTTTAAATTTCATGAGTTTCTGCTCTATTTCTTATTATTTCTATACTTGCACTTTGCTTTTCCTTTTTCTAGTTGACTAAGGTGGCAGTTTAGATTATTGATTTTAGATCTCTATTCTTTTTTAATATTTGTTTTCAATGCTATAAATTTCTATCTAAGCACTGTTTTTGCTGAATCCAACACATTTTGATATGTTGTCTTTTCACTTTTCATTTAGTTCAAAATATGTTTCAATTTTATGTTGAGATTTCTACTTTGAAATTTCTACCTGTGTTATTTATGAGTATGTTGTTTAATCTCCAGATATTTTGGGACATCATAGCTATTATTCAGTTATTGATTTCTAGTTTAATTCCGTTGTTGTATGAGAGTATGCACGGTATGATTCCTAGCCTTTTACATTTGCTAAGGTTTATTTTATGACCCAGAATGTGGTCTATAATGGCAAATACTCTATGTGAGTTTGAGAAGAATTTGTAATCTGTTTTGTTCTGTAAAGTAGTCTATATATTTATAATAGATTCAGTTGATTGATGGTGCTGTTGAATTAAACTTTGTCTTTACTGATTTCTGCTTGCTGGATTTGTCCATATCTGATAGAAGGGTGTTGAAGTCTCCAACTATGAAAGTGGATTCATCTCTTTCTCCTTGTTTTTCTATCATTTTTCCCTCATATTTCTTGACACGCTGTTGTTCGACACATACACATTAAGTATTATTGATTAGGAATTGGCCCTTTATCATGATAAAATTTCTTTCTTTATTCATGATAACTATCCTTTCTCTGAAGTCTGCCCTGTCTGAAATTAATATAGCTACTTCTGCTTTTCTTGGATTAGTGTTAGCATAGTTTGTCTTCCTTTTTCCATTTACTTATCCATATGTCTTTATATTTAAAGTAGTATTCTTGGAGGCAACATATGTTGCATCTTATTTTTTGATCCACTTTGACAACCTTTGTCTCTCAATTGGTATATTTAGACCATTTATGTATAAAGTTTTTATCAATATAGTTTGATTAATATCTACCACATTTGTTACTGTTTTATATTTGTTGCCCTTGCTTGATTTCTATTTTTGTCTTCCACTTTCCACTCTTTTTCTGCCTTTTGTGTTCTTAACTGAGCATTTTGTTTAATTCAATTTTCTCTTTTTCCTTAGAATATCAATCATGCTTTTTCTTATATCATTCACTGTCATTCATTTCATTTGTACATAAGTACACATATATGTAGATATATATACACACATAGTTGAATATATTGCTACTGTATTATTTTGAACATACTTATCTGCTAGATCAGTTAAGAATAATAAAAATAAAGGATTTTATTTTACTTTCACATATTCCTTCTCTGATGCTCTTCTTTTTTTTTAAATGTATATTTAAGTTTCTGACCTATATACTTTTCCTTCATTCTAAATAACTTTTTTAACACTTTTTGCAATGCAGGTCTTCTGCCAAAAATTTTTCCTAATTTGTGTTTCTTAAAACTTCTTTATTTTGCTTTCACTTTTAAATAATAACTTTACAATATACAGTATTTTAGATTTCTAATCTTTTTGTCTCAATGCTTTAAATATTTGATTCTATTCTCTTCTTATTTTCATGGTTTCCAAGGATAAGTATGTCGCAATTTTTATTTTTTCCTGTGTAAGTTTTTTTCTTCTTCTGGCTTCTTTCATGATTTTTTCTTTACCTTTAATTTTATGGTGTTTGAGTATGATATTCACAGGTGTAGTTTTCTTTCTTTCTTTTTTTTTTTTCCTCATTTGTGTCGCTTGGTATTCTCTGAGCTACGTTGATTTATAGTTTTGTGTCTGACATTAATATGGGAAAATTCTCAATCATTATTGCTTTAAATATTGATTCTGTTCCAGTTTCTCTTTTTTATCTTTTTAGTGTTACTCTTGCATATAGCAAATATATCACATCTTTTGTAGTTGTCCCACAGTTCTTGGGTAGTCTGTTCTGGCTTTTTGTCTTTTTTTTTTTCTTTGCTCTTTAGTTTTGGAAATTTCTATTGAGATGTTTTTAAGGTCAGAGATTTTTTTTTCCTCAACTCTGTTTGCTCTACTCTTATGTCCATCTAAGGGATTCTTCATTTCTGTTAGAATAGTTTCTGATCTTTTGCATTTATTTTTCATTCTCTCCTAAAATTTCTGTATCTTTGCTTATGTTGTTGTCTGTTCTTTCATACAGTCTACTCATAGAGTTCTTATCATATTAATTGTGACTAATTTAAAAGTCTGCTTTTGTAATTCCACCATCCCTGTCTTATCTGAGTCCAGTTATGATGCTTTCTTCATTTCTTTGAACTATGACTTTTTGCTTTTTAGTGTGCCTTGTAATTTCTTCTTGGTAGCTGGACATGGTATACTGGGTAGTATATAGGTCTTTAGTGATGTGGTGGTAAGGTGTTGGAGGAGGGGAAGTATTTTAAACTCCTGTGGTTAGGTCTCAGGCTTTTAGTAAGCCAATGCCTTGGACTTTGAACTTCACAACTGCTTCTCATAACCTCCATCCCTTTCCCTTCAGGTGGGGCAGGATATCTAGAGTCTATTGAAGATGGGTATTTTTCTTCTCCCATGTGGAAGTCTAGAGGGAGCTGGATTTGTATATTTTCCTTCATCCAGGTCAGTTAGGTTCTGATAAAATCTTAACAGGTTATGCTTTCTTTATATAGTTGTTTTGTTTTTGTTGTTGTTGTTGTTTTCCTGAAGGCCTACCTGTTAAGAAGAACAGAGTACTCTGGCATATTCAAGCTGGATACGTTTTCCCTCTGATAGAATCACAGGGGTTTTTCTTCAATATTCACTGTGAGAACCTGGTTGAGTTGCTGAAAGTAAAACTTACAAACAGTTGAGAACCTCCCCCCTCCCCCCATGACTGGGTCCCCATGGAGTTTTTGACACACAGACTTGTCCACACCGAGCCTCCAGGGATCCGTCAAGTATAGTTCAAGATTTCCTACTCTGGCACTGGTTCCGAAGGAGGTTTCAGCTCCTGAGTTTCTTCTCTGAGAAGCTGCTGTTCTCTGAACCTGTACCTGCCACTTCATTTTTGGGATCAACATTTGGCCTTGCGACCTCACTTCCCTTAGATTCTTGAGAATCTAAGAAAAGTTCTTGGTTTTTAAGTTTATTCAGCTTTTTACTTGTTAAGATGGAGTGATGACTTCCTAGTATTTTATGTGATGGACCAAAAACTGAAAGTCAACTCATGCTTTTCTTCAAACTTTTCATTTAAACATAATGGTTCAGCTTTGCCTATTTTAAAATTTTTTTCTAAATTGAATTATAAAATAGTTATAATTATTCTATTGTGTCTGGCATATTTTTCAGAACCATATGTTTGTTAGAGTCAAATATATTTTTTGGTGTAACTGTAGTACATTTATATTCAGGCATATTTCAATGTATGCTTATACCAAAATTTGCCATTACATCGTTGAGGCATTTTAGATTAGTTTGCTATGCTTGATTATCATGAAAAATGTCGTCATGAACATTTTTTCACATGCTATTTAGAGTATATGCCCAGAAATTTTGTTGGGATATAAGTATATACTTATTTATAGCTGTAATTGCTAATGCTAAACTCTTTTCCAAAATGTGAATATTAATTTGCACTAGCACCAGCAATCTGTGTGAGTTTTATTCCGTATCCTCACCAATCCTAGATTTTAGTTTAACTCATTATGTTATGTGATTGAAAGAATATTAATATGGCCTCACTTTATATATCTGTCTTAGCTTCAGTTTCTTCTTCAAAGCAAAGCTTAAGAAAAAGACTTATATGCAGGATGTAATCCAAGGGAGCAGGAGTGAAGGAACTTGAGGAGTGAAAGGAAACCTCAATATAAAGGTGTGTTTTGTGGATCACCACTGTGGAAAACTAGGGCTGTTCCATTCCTGGACCTTCTGAAATGTATACAGACTACCATTCAGAATTGTCCAATCAAGGATCGACTGGGAGATTATTATTTATTTATTCACTGTTGTCCTCCCTTGGTGGAGGATTACCCAAGCCTCCTCCCACTTCCAGGTCTACAGGCTTGCCCAGCAGGCTCTTACTGGCATTCTTGGCACTGGATAAGCCCTCAAGCAGATAGAAATTCACAACATGCTCTAAATGCAAGATGCTATCTGAACAAGGCTCAAAGAGCAGCTGAAATTAGAGATAAAACAGAGAGGGTATAGAAAGGAGGAGCACAATAACCTCTAATGAAATTCCACTGATAACTAATGGAGCAAAGCACATTTTGTTTTTATTGGCCAGTTGGACATTCTTCTTTATAAAATGGTACTTAAAACTGCTTGCATATTATTCTCTGAGATCTTTTCTGTGTGTTTTAATTTGTAGGAATGCTTTATATGTTGCAGTTACAAGCACTTTATCACGAATGTGGGTTGAAAATATCATTTCATGCTTTCACCTTGACTCTTCAGATTCTTGACCATGCTGTTTTTGAACAGAAGTTTTTATTTTAAGGCAGTCCAGTCTATCAAGCTTTGTTTTCATATTCTCTTTCTCTCTTTCTTTCTTTCTTTCTTACTTTCTTTCTTTCTTTCTTTCTTTCTTTCTTTCTTTCTTTCTTTCTTTCTTTCTTTCTTTCTTTCTTTCCTTCCTTCCTTCCTTCCTTCCTTCCTTCCTTCCTTCCTTCCTTCCTTCTCTCCCTCCCTCCCTTTCTCCCTCCCTCCCTTCCTCCCTTCC
>CAUYSK010090322.1:0-22854 GCA_963575035.1 Avahi laniger | reverse complement strand
ACAGAGCACTTGGAGTGCTCAATGAATGTTCATCACTTTTTTCTTAGAATAATCTCTTTCGAATCCTATCTTCTTCATTATACAATTTAAACTCCACAGACATTTACGGTTAATTTTTCTAGACTTTGACGCTTTTCCATTAAGCGACAGTTGTCCCTGGTACGAACTAGTAAGTGCTCTGGTTGCCCCACAGCCATGTAAATTAAAGCCCAGTAAAATCTGGTCGATGCGATGAAAGAGAACAAACTGAAGTTCAAATACACGTCCCACTCTCAGCTGTGCTAATAACCAGCCATGGGTGCTTCAGCCCGTGCCCCATCCCCTTAGATCTCCCCTTACCTGTGTGCAGTGAGGGAGGATGTTTCATCACCTTTGCTGCTTCTCCCAGCATTGAAATTTAAATTCTCTGAAGTGTTAGGACATACAGACTGTAACTACTGTATCTGTTAAGAAAAGACAGTAATGCAGAGAATGTACACTAAAGTGATCGCCTCCATCAAGACCACATTGTTTTTAAAAATAAAAACAAAACCCTGTAATTAGAAACTCAAAAGTGGTGACTAAATTGCTAAAAACAGCCAACAAACCACAGGAATGTGTCTGCGAAACTTGCCCATCGTTAGTGCACGTTATGTTTGTGCCCACATCAGTGATGCCCACTAGTCGAGTAAGGTCTGGCTGCCGGTGCCAACAGGAGTCGGGGATTCCCCCAAAACGCATCCCAGGGAGCAAAACATCCAGCCTTCCGTGATGCAGAGCTGTGCTCCCAATCCACGTCCAGCAACATCACATTAGTAGCTTGAAGTCAGCCGGGACTTACACCATAGAAATCGGCAAACGTGACAAACAGATGCCTTTTATTAATACTTCCATCCCCCAGAGCTGGTTGGTAAACATTTGCCAACACACGTCATAACACATTTAATCTGATGCAACTACGCTATACAAGTTCCAACCAAAAGCTGGAACGTATATTGAATTGGTCTTATTCTTCAAGGGATCCTTTATAGGCACTGACCAAGCAGAATTTATTCTACTTCTTTAAAAATGCATACATATGCATATATATGTGTGTATGTATGTATATGTGTACATGGACATATATTGGAGATTAATAAATATTTTATAGAAGAACAAAGGCCTGGTTTGAAGTGGGAGCCAGGACAAATAAATAAATGATGCTTACTTCAGAGCGTGTTCCATCGTCTTCCTTACTGTATGCCTTCCCTGGCCTTACACTTGAATTTCTAAATTTCTCCTCTTTACTTAGTAATTGGTTTTTGCCTTTCTTCCTTTCATATTTACTCTCCTCCTTGTTCTGGGGAGAATTATGATGTACCTCTGAACGTCACGTTGTTACAGCATCGACACGGAGGCCAGCCTTTAAACAGGGACACGGTACGTGAGCAGAGAGGGGGCAGGGCAGACAAGATATTAGGTGAGAATGACAAGATGAAAGCAAAAGTCACAATATTAATACCGAAAAGAATATAATTTAAAGGTATTTAAAGGTTCTTTAAACCATTAAACAAGATAAAGAATACATAACAGTCACAAACATATATTCCCCAAAAACACAATTACAGCAGAATTTACCTTTCAGAATTAGATCCAATAGAAAAAAACTAAGGTAGAATATTCTCTTACAATCCAACAAAATTAGAATGATACAATAAAAAGAGCAACAAAATAGTTTAACTGCTTAGTAACTAAAATATACATTTCTACATAATCCCTTTGATAAAATTACAAATTAAATTTAAAATTAAATATATCTAGAAATCAATGAAATAGTATTGTAGACCAAAACAGAGATATAGCTAAAGCAGTGATAAACGCTTAACCTTAAGACATTAGAAAAATGTCTAAGAAAATAAAGCCAAAAAATGGAGAGAATCAATAAAAATATAAGGTAAAATTAATAAAAATAAGAAACAAAAACAGTGGAAAAGATAAATAAATCTTAAACTGACTATTTGCAAAGATCATTAAAATAGATAACCCCCCATGGACCTGATCAAGAAAAAAAGAAAGAGTAAAAATATACAAGAGAGGAAAAAATGTAGTTACAGAAGGGATTATTAGAATAATAAGTGGGTAGTATGCATAACTCTGTGGCCATGAAGTTGAAACCTTTCTAGCAAATATAAAATGCCAAAATTTTGCCATGAATTAAGAAGAAAAAACTGTAACACGACACTACCAGAGAAGAAATTCAAAAAGTGATTAAAGACCTACCATCGAAAAAAGGTCCCAGAGCCAGTTGGCTTCAAAACTGAGTCCTATCTAATATTTCTTTAAAGTTAATTTTAATGTAATATATATTTGTCTATGGCATATAAAAAGATGGAAATTTCCCTAACTCATTCTCTAAAGCTAATATATTCTTAATAACAAAATTTGATAAAATTAGTTGCAGTACCCAAGAAAATCTTGTAGATAAATATCATATATGAATAAAAACTTTGCTAAACTTCTAAATAAAAGACTAACAAGTGAAATTCATAGTGTCTCAGAAGAATAACACAGTATGATCAAGCCACAGAAATAGAAAAAGTAATCCTAAATTTATATGGAATCACAAAAGACCCGGAATAGCCAAAGCCATCCTGCACAAAAAGAGTAAAACTGGAGGAATCACATTATCTGTCTTCAAATTATACTACAGAGCTGTAGTAACCAAAACATGGTACTGGCATAAAAACAAACACATAGACCAATGGAACAGAATAGAGGACCCAAAAATCAATCCATACGTCTATAGTGAACATATGTTTGACAAAGTTTTCAAGAACACACAGTGGGGAAAGGACAGTCTTGTCAATATATGGTGCTGGGAAAACTGGACATCCATATGCAGAGGAATGAAACTAGACCCTTATCTCTCAGCATATACAAAAATCAAATCAAAATGGATTAAAGACTTAATTCTAAGACCTGATACTACCAAACCATTGAAAGAAAACATTGGGGAAATGCTTCAGGACATTGGTCTGGGCAAGGACTTCTTGAGAAATACCCCAAAGCACAGGCAACCAAACAAAATCAGACAAATGTGATCGCATCAAGCTAAAAAGATTCTGCACATCAAAGGAAACAATCAACAAACTGAAGAGATAATCCACAGAATGGGAGAAAATATTTGCCAACTATCAGATAGGCAAAAAATCAAATAATCCAATTAAAAAATGGCTGTAGTCCCAACTACTCAGCAGGAGGATCACTTGAGCCCAGGAGTTGGAGGTTGCAGTGAGCTATGATGACGCCATTGCACTCTACCCAGGGCAAGAGAGCAAGACTCTGTCTCAAAAAATAAAAATATGGGCAAAGGATCTCAATAGACATTTCTCAAAAGAAGACACACAAATGGCCAACAGGTCTATGCAAAAATGTTCCACGTCATCAGTCATCAGGGAAATGCAAATCAAAACTCAATGAGATACCACCTCACCTCAGTTAAAATGGCTTTTATCAAAAAGACAGGCAGTAACGAATGCTGATGAGGATGTGGAGAAAGGGGAACTTCGTACACTGTTGGGGGCAATGTCAATTAGTGCGAGCACTGTGGAGAACAGTGTGGAGGTTCCTCGAATAACTGAAAACAGAACTGCCATGTGACCCAGCAATCCCCCTGCTGGGTGTATATCCAAAGAGGGGGATTCAGTATATTGAAAAGTTATCTGCACGCCCATGTTTACTGCAGCACTGTTCACAGTAGCCTAGATTCGGCATCAACCTAAGTGTCCATCAGTGGGTGAACAGATAAAGAAACTCTGGTAATGTACACAAGGGAGTATTACACAGCCACAAAAAGAATGAAATCCTGCCATTTGCAACAACATGGGTAGAACTGGAGAGCACTGTTTTATGTGAAATAAGCCAAGCACAGAAGGACAAATCTTGCACGTTTATAACAGGAATGACCCAGTGCTCACTGTGAGGAAACACACCAACATAATTCATCATGTCCACAAGAAGAAGGTCATACGAGCACACCAATTGAAACGGAAGATCTTTTGTAAAAATGAAACAGCTATTCCTACCAAAACCTCAGTTAAATAGGAATATAAATTGAATACTTAATATATAATAGAGGATCTTTACCACAATTCAGCCACTAATATTGTAACAAATGAGGAAATGCTAAAGTTATTCCCGCTAAAATCAGAAACAAGCCAGGGTGTCCTCTACTACCAATATTATTCGGTATAGCTTTAGTAGTCTGGAAAATGAAATAAGAAAAGAAAGCAGGCCATATAACTATTGGAAGCATAAAGATATATTTTCTTTTGTTGCTAATGATATGATTCCATACCCATAAAATTCAACACTTTGAAGGGAAAAAATGCCATTAGAATTAAAGGAAGAATTTGGAAGGTATCTCTATGCAAGATAAACATATAAAAATCAATAACTTTTTCCTATACTGATATTAAACAACTAAAAATGGATATTGGGAAAATATTTAATTTGTAACAGAAAATAAGCCTATAAAATAGAACAAAATCCAATAAGAAATGTTGTTCAGACTATGTGAAATAAACCGTAAAATCTTATTAAAGGACATGAACAAGGTCTGAACAAATGGAAAAAATGTATCATGTTCTTGAATGAGGAGATTTAATATTATAAAATGTCAATTTTCTAAAAGTTGATACATAATACAATTGCAATTTTAATCCTATTGGATTCGGGGGACTGTAGACTGAATAAAGTTATCTTAGAGTTCATATGGAAATATCTTACAGATAGCAAAGAAAAACGTTTTTAAGGTGTGGAAGGTGGGAAAGCTGCCTTATCAGCTACTAGACATACTGCAAAATTACTATGACACCATAACCAAAATAAATGGTATTAGCATTGAGATGGAAAAATAGGTTAATGAAATAAAACAGAGAATCTAGAAACAGATCCCAATTTATATGAGAGCTTAATAAATGGCACGGTTGGTATTTCAATTCAGTGTGTAGAGTTTGATTTATTAAATAAACGATGCTGGCACAAATGGCTCTCCATCTGGAAGAAGAGAGAGCTGGAACACCACCCCACACGACATGTAAAACTAGCGCTAAAGGAAGTAAAGATTCAAGTGTAAAAAATTAAATTAACAATAATAGTAATTTAGAGTAAATCTAAAGGACAGCAGTCAGACAGAAAAAGGGGGGGAAGGGAGCTCAGAAGATACACAGAAGAAAAAAAAATATATATATAATACCTAATTGACTACAGGAAAAAAGTTAAATATGTAAGCTAAAAATACAGTATAAATAAAATCAAAAGACAAATAAGGCCCTTGGGGCATATATCAGTAATACATATTATAAAGGCAATTGTCCATAATACTCAGAGCTTTTTAAGGTAAAGACATAGAACCCAAAAGTAAAATGGGTAAAGAAACTGAGATGATTCTCAGAACATATACAAATGGCCAGCACATATGAAAAGATGCTCAACTCCACCAGCAGTAAGGAAAATGAGGGAAAGTAGCAAGGTACCACTCTCAGGAAGCAAAAACATTTGGAACACGGTAGCACTACCAGCGGAAAGACGGTGAAGGGCACTCGCAGGCTTCGGTGGCCGCCTGGCTGCGAAAGCACTCAGACAACATCTGTGCGAATAAATGTCAAGAAATACATGTCATTCAGCCCAGCAAGCCCATTTCCAGAAATCTCACCTTAAAAGTAAAAGCATCCTTAGATTAAAATTTTTTGCCAAAAATCTTTGTTCATAGTAAACAAAAGTTAAAAAAAAAGAAAAGAAAAAGAAAAAAAAGACTAAATATCTACTAAAAGAGATACTTGAATAAATTTTTGTAAATGTGTACAATGAAATATTATACAGTCATTAAAAAGAATGGGCTATATAGCAGCTTTCTATATAATGGCCCAGTCTGAAAACAGCTCAGGTGTATACCAACAAGAGAATGAAGAAACTAAGGTGGTATATTCATAAAATGGAATACCGCTCAGGGAAAAAAAGGGAAAACAAACTCCTGACATTGCAACAATCTGGAAGGAACTCTAAAGCATTATGCTGGGGGAAAGAGACTCACACGAGAGTACACTCAGACCATCTCTCTCTCTCTCTCTCTCTATATATATATATATCTGTATATGTATGTGTGTGTGTGTATATATACATATATGTGAATGAATTTATGGTGGGAAAAATCAGAAAGAGGTTGCCCTGGACAAGGAGCGTGGTCATCAACTTGGCAGGATACGAGGGCAACTTTCGGGTGACAGTCACACCGCATGTCTCAGCGGGGACGCGTTACACAGGTGCGCGCCATCATCAAGACCCACCAAACAGTGCACTCAAGGGCAGCGCTTTAGACCATATGTACAAGTTACCTCGAAAGAAAGAAACGAATATTGAACACTAGCTCATCGCACGCTTGCAAGGGGTTTGGGGGAAGTATACTGATGTCTGCGACGCTCTTTGAAATACATAAAAAGTAAGGTGGAATAGGTGAGAGAGATGGACAGATGGAAAACCAGGTATAGTAAAAGGTCGATGGTAGAATCTAGGTCGGGGGTGTAAGGGCATTTTCTGTAAAGTCCTTTCTTTTCTGCATGTGATCCGGCCCTCCTGCTGGCAGCACGCCAGCACCACCCGGCATCGCCAGTTTCCAGAGCATGACGTAATCACCCTGTAATCTACACGTCTAAAAAAGGAGAAGCCACATACACAGAAGCACAGTCTCACACCATTTCCTTGAAGTCTCCAGAATGGCGACATTTAGAACAAATAACCTCCTTCGGGAACACTTAACCACTGCCGGGCTGGCGTGAGCCCTTCACACACAGGGTGCCAGCTTCAGGGCTCGCAATCGAAACCTCGGCAAGGATGTATCTAGGAGACAGTGCTCCTCGGGGCTTGCTCACAAAGGACGATTTCCTAGAGTGCTGTAGACGCAGGTGTAGCCTTCTGGGGGCAACCTCCCTCCACGGAGAAACTGTACTTCTGCCCTTCCTGATGCCCAGAGTTCATTTCGTCCTCAGGATTTCGTTTGCATTCACAGGCCCGACACTGAGGGTCAAAGCCCGCAAACAGTTGTTGCGCAGGTGCAGCATTTACCACGTGCGCCCTCTCCCGGTCTTGCACCTTTGTCTGCTTGGTAATTGGATGGTCCTTGGAACCCAGCTTTCCCGAGGTTGGGCCGGAGAAAGCGAGGCTGTGAAACCAAAGAGTCTGCTGCACCGTCAGCGAACCTCTCTTCAGAGAGAAGGGTGGGAGGCGAAATCATAGCTGAAGCCGTGCCCGAGACTGGGCCTTTGCAAAGCTTGCTCTCCACTAATGGCTTTCCGAGTATTTCCAGCCTGGAATTCCCCAACTTTCTCAAGGAGACTAGAACCCCAGAGGCGACGACCGCGGGACACCGGACAGGACTTTTTGCATCATCTCCCACTGAAGTTTCAAGAGGCGTACGCCCCAGACGGCCGACACCTCGCTCATCCAGTCTTCGCTCCGGGGTGGCCCTCAGACAGCGTGGCCGCGCCCTGGGCTGCGTCTGCGGACTCAGTGCCTGAGCGCCCTGCCCCATCTTACCTCCTTTCCCTTGGCGGGAGCCAGCAGGCTGAAAAGGACAAAACGTTTTCCATGCAAAACAATTCTGGGCAGAAAGAACGTTTTCATCTGAAACTGCGATTGATCTGAAGGAAGCTCATTTGATCAGAGAGCAGTGGGTTCCCTGGGGGAAGTCTGTCGCCAGATTAAAAGCAAGGGTCTTTCTCCTTTCACCTGTTTCTTCGGTTTAATCCTTCAGCAGTAAGTGTCTCGTGGCGCCTGCATATGAATCTAGCTCTGTGCTGTGGGTTGCAGAGAGGAGACAAGATGAAGGGAAGACATTCATTCTTACAACAGGACTTGAGCACCTACTGTGTGTCGGGCCCTAAACACACAAAGACTAAATAAGACTAAATCCCTGCTGATGAGAAACTCAGTCTAATAAGAAAGGCATACATGCAGGCCAAGGTTTCTCAGCCTCGGCTCTATTGGCTTCTAGGTCCAGATCACCCAGTGTTGTGGGTCTGTCCGGTGTGTAGCAAGGTGTTTTGCAACATCTCTGACCTGCACCACAAGAGCATAACACACCACTTCCCCCTAGTTGTGATGAGCAAAATGTCTCCAGCTACGGCCAAATACCTTCTGGAGAACAAAACTGCTGCCCTTCCCCATCCCTGCCCCCCATTGAAAAATGCTGATAGTAGATACATATTTACAATATAGCACAATAAATGTAGTAATAGAGTTATATGCAAATGATGGTTATTGCACAAAAGAAAGTCTAAACGTCTTTACCTAGGAAGGGGTCAGAGGAGGTGATACTTGGACAGGGCCTCGACAAGAAAGTAGGGATTTGATGGGCAGACAAGAAAGACCAGGCCGGGATGTGCCATCCAGGCAGAAAAAAATGGCGTGTGTTAGAGTGAGAAGACCCCACACTGCAAGAAGCTGCTAGCACTTGAGCAAGATCACAGCATAAAGTAAGAGAGGTGGCCGATGGGAGAAGGAGCCGAGAGGGGGCCAGCAGCCAACTTACCCGAGGCCTGTGCCCCACCGGAGAGCTTGGCTCCCTGTGTCTGCAAAACGCGGACGCACGTGGAACGTTTTAAGCAGGGGCATGACCTGCATGATTTTTTTATTTTTCCATTCCGCTGAGAGAATGCCACTGCCATTGCTCTAAGGAAAATTCAAATCTGACATGGAAAAAAGACACACAGGGAATGCGGCCAAATGTGTAGCCACATCCCACACAGACACAATAAAGAGAACAGGACAGAATTGTCATTATTGGTATGTTTTTTTAAAAATTAACAATTCTTGTAAATAATATTAATGTTATTGATTGTATTATTGTTTTTATTGTTTTTGTTTTTAATAAAGCAGCCTCTAATTCCTTCATCGGAACTCCACCAGGCTGTGGGTTTTTCAAAGTCAGGGACTGGTGTCGGCCTTATCTCTGTGCCCCAACAGCTGGCAGACAGCCTGGCGCGTTGCAGACTCAGTAAGTATTTCGGGATGGACGATGTTCCGGATCAGAGTTGACAAACTTTTTTGTAAAGAGACAGACGGTAAATGTTTCGACTGTACAGGTCGAGTGGTCTCTGTCCCAAGTCCTCAGCTCTGACCTCATGGAGCAATTGCAGCCATAGGCAATGTCTAAATGAATGAGATGGCTGTGTTCCAATAAAACTTTATTTATAAAAACAGGAAGCAGGCTGGATTTGGCCAGATGGCCACGGTTTGCTGACCTCTGTTCTCAATGTGCTAACGAGGGGAAGTTACTCGAGAATATTTTTCCCCAAGTAAACATCCCCACAAACACAGAGGAGACAACTACTTGGTCTTGAGTTAGAGAAATTTATCTGCTCTTACAGATAGACATACCCACTTACTCTAATAAACTCAGACTGATAGAGTGCTAGAAGCAGAAGATGTCTAAATTAATCTCTTCCTTTCACGGCTAAGAAAACTAGGTCTGCAAGTCTAGAGTGCCTTGTCCAAAGTTCTGTGTCTCTCTTGCTCTGATACCACGTATCTGGGGGAGAAAACCCCGTGACCTCTAGGTGCAGAATTCCCCGTGGGAAGTGAGCCAGCTTCTCACCACAGAAGGGAGATACTCCAGGAGTAGAAGCGAGGCATTGCCGAGCCACGCGAAGGCGGGTGTTTGGCAACGCGTCCTGTCTCGCGCCACCCCCAGCGAGCAGGGCTGCGGAGCCGGCAGTGTGTGCACTTTAGCTAAGCCCCAGGAAGCACTTAACACCAAAGCCAGAGCCGCTCCAGGGTCCCAAAAAATGCCAAAGGAAGAGCAATGCGTAGCACATGGCTTAGCCATGAGCAGGAAGGAAGCCATAACTGCATCGGCTCCGACTGGTGGGTGGGGATTGCTTGGGCACCAGCGTTTGGGGAGTGGCGTTCCTTTCAATAACGTTGCATTCAAGACCTGGCTGAGGAATCTTTGAGGATCTACTTCCTGTTGATTTGGGAGAGATTTCCCAAACACTGTAATTTGGTTCCCAGCACACGACAGACGTTGTAACTCAACGCCAGAGAAACGAGCGTTGGGATCTCTGAGGTACTTGAAGCTTCGCACGGCCGCCTGCTCCTCGCGGCTTCCCCAGGAGTGGAGAGCAGGCCGCGCGTGTTTGTGTCTCACGAGTGAAGAGATAAGGGCCGGGGACTCACACGATGGTGGTCTTTCCAGGCCTGCGAGGGCAGCGCCTCCTCCTCCCCGCCCCGGCACGGATGAACGCGGGCCGGGCTGTGGTGGGAGAAATGTGCCTTATTCTTTACTGATTTTTATTTTGATCTGAAGGTGCTTCCATTCCAAGGTTCCAGAGCAACTGGAGAGACAAGAAAACGTGCAGAAGCGTCACTCCTGGAGCCATTGCCACAGTAGGACTGTGGGAACCTGGTACCAGGGTGTTTTCTCAGACAGTTCTGGAGTGGGAAGGCCCGACAGCGTCAGAAAGGTAAAATCCCAGGCGCAGCTCACAGCAGAGCAGGCGACGACGCCGTCCCGTCTCCTGTCACCGGCGCGGGATTCGCTGCTGCGAACCGCCTCTCCTTACTGCTGTCCTGGAATCCGGGTTAACAAACCAACACACCCATCTTACATAAACCGCCTGGCTTAAACCGACACACCCTGAGCTCACACTCAAGCGAGAGAGTCTCGTTGGAAGTTTAGAGCAAGTCAATACAATTATCCACATTTTGACTCAAAAGACTGTTCATGCTCCGATGGCCTTCTCAAAACAAGGCGGAAGAAATGTCACAGAGCTGCTTACGGCGTTCACGTGTTAGAGTTCTTAGGTACATTAGGACAGACATACCTATTATTTTGAAAGTACAAAATTATTAACTAATTTGGCCTCAGGAGATTTACAATTGTATTTTATTTTAGGATCTACCTGATAAACGCTAGGAGCACACTTTTTCCCCCCATACAATTTTTGGAATAAATAAAAATGAACTGTGTTTCCAGCAGTGCAGAATACAGAATGTTTCCATTCCTGGTGTCTTGTCTATGTATCACCCACCCTGCCACCCCATTAAAAAAAACACCTTAGTTGTTTTATTTACACCACTGGTTTTCAACAGGGGGGCAATTTTGCCTCCCAGGAAGAACTCGATCAAGGGGACATTCGGCAATGTCTGGAGATACTTTTGCTCGTTGCAGTTGAGGGGAGGTTCTCCTGGCATCTGGTGGGCAGAGGTGGGGGTGCTGCCAATGTCCTGCAGCGCACAGGACGCCCCACTGTGAACACTTGGCCTGCCCAGGTCGGTGGTGCTGAGGCTGAGAAACCCTGACTTAGACCTGTGTCTACTAAAAATCACATTGCGAAACTTCTCACAATTTTGGGCAGCTTTAGGCTACATTCACAGTATCTACCTGGCCTAAGACAGTTCATATTCTTCGTGGACACCCTTGGAGAGGCCCCTGGGGCTTCCTCGTACCTCTCAGAGGAGAGCAACTTTCTGGGCCATTCAGCCAAGGGACAGGACTTCTAGACCCTGAGCTCCTTCCACCCTCTTCACGCTCGCCACCTGCCCTCCTCCTGTAAGCTGGGCTGTCAAATCTGCACCTGGCAAGGCCCCACCTCCCGTCAACGTCCTTCGCAAGGGCCATCTCCTTCCTCCCGTTTTCAATCTCTGCTTTGAGACTGAAACCTCATCTGGAACCTCAGTGACCAGAGGAGGGAGGTGCGGAAACTGCAGAGAACCTAGGAATCAGGCGAAGGGTGTGACTAGCGCCCAAGTGGCGCCCTGATGTCGCTGGAGCCAGCATCAGCGCCTGAGGAAACTGCGCCATGTGTACCACAGTGAAGTCAGTGAGCCCATCCTGCACCGCCCATGCGTCACATAAGGGCCCCAGGACTTGCCCGCCTCACGGCTGAACAATTGTACCCTTTGACCAGCATATTTCTGTGCCCCCATCCCCGAGCTCCAACCAAGTTTTACGAGACAGCACTTTTTAAAAAAAGAACATTGGGGTTCTTTTAACCTATTAATATATATTTTTTGTTGATGCATAATAGGTATTAATAAATGTTATACTTAAAAAGGGCTCTATACAGTTAGATATTAACTATTAACATCACATAGAACACTCCTTGGAATACAGTTTGGAAAGAGCTGCCCCCGCAACCCCCGCATCCTGTTTGTTTTGGGAGACTCCTCCTGTCCCTTCATTAGCACCCACTACAGTGCTGGGAGCTGTCTGAGAATGTGCAATAGGGAACTAGCTGGGAACCAAACCTTCACTCTCCCGAAGACACACTCAGACCGTACCCCCTTGTTCAGCTCTCTCCTCCCGGGCACGTGCCTTTTCTCTTTGATGGCTTCATTCCTCCCTACTCTCAACAGTCCGTCCCCACAGGTACTCCTTGCCTTCTACATTTTACTTGTAGCTCTCACCTTCCGTCCCACTCCTTGGACCCTTAGCATACGCTGTTACGTACTGCTATTTATCTGTCTCACATTTAGGTCTATTTCACCAGCTGGACGGTAAGCCCCTGAAAGACAGAGACTTTATTCTGCATGTCAGCCCTTCGTCCCCTACTGTGCAGAGTACGAGCATATTAGTGTGGTTGACAGTGGACATGGTGCTCCCTACGGGGCCAGTTATTTTCTCTCATGAGTGAACATGGCTTTCTGAGCTTCCAGCTCACTACTGGGAAGCAAGTCATGCAGTAGGGACAGTCTAGTTCATTGACTGTTTCCACAGATAATCTCTATAAGTACTAGGATTTCTAGTTCTCTGACTTGGTAGAAAAGAAGCCAAACTTGATCCAACAAATGGCAGCTCCTAGGAATGTACGTACTGTGGGCGCCATGTTCTAAGCTTTTGGTGAAAGTATAACAACACTTACTGAAGGATTATCATAGTTCTTGTGTCTTTCAATATTCTCCCACTGCACTAAGTTTTATTAATAAAAATTCCTCCTTCTTTTCCTTGCAAGGATCTGATTCAAGTAGCATTCACTGGTAACTACAATGTTGTAAGCATTATTGTAGATGTTTATGCACTCATTACATCACTTTGTGATCAGATGTCTGCAGTTTTAGCAAAACCGAACTGTTTTTTTATCATTTGTGTTTGCAGTTTTAACTGAAGTCAGTCAATGTAAAGTTATAATGTATATCATATAAATTTGGCACCAGGATCTACTGAATTATATTTAAACAGACAAAAATAAGTATTTACTGAGTTGAATATACTTTCGGAAACATTATTGAATTTAAACTTCACCACAGCCTTGCAAAGTAGGTGTTATTCCCTGTATTTACAATGAGAAAACTAAGGCTATTACAAATTGAATACCTTGCTCGAGAGTACACGACCAGCAAATGGAATGGGATTAGAACACTGGCCAATCTGGTTCCAAGTCTCCCTCTTGATTGCCTCCTAGCAGATGACCAAGAAAAGATCTGGACATCCCCTTCAACCCCAATCAGCCCTCTCTCTTCAGATGAGCCCAGTACTCTGCACAAAGCACACACGACCACAATTATGTCGAAACACAGACTCTGAGTCAGAAGTACAAGCAGCTAAAGTGAAGAGTTTGCACTTGAAAGGCAACAACTGGGTACAATAAAGCTGGCTACAAAGCCGGGCTGATCCCTCTACTGAGAGGAGACCAGACCCTGAGGGGGACCAGCAAGTGTGGGGTTTGCTGCAGAGGATCTCCGCCTGCAGCTCGGCCTGCGAGGAGGTGTCTTTGCAGAAGCAACTCTCTGGGCGGCTTCTGGTCCACCACTGTCCCCGACCCCGTCTCCTGGCACGTCAACTATACTTTGCCAGTACTTGCGATCGCAGCATTTTCCAGAAGGTAAAGGTATATAAACAACAATGACATCACTACATTCCTCGCATACTACACCTCCAAATCCATGCACGGTCCCTTTCCCAGATGAGAAAGAGGCCACATGTGAGAACGACCGGCATATATTGCTACAACTTCCGTAACTTAATCCCAAAATGTAAGTAACTTCATAAAGGTAACAATCATTTTAAGTAAAATCCTTAGGGAAAGGAGATTACATTTATCTACCTATCTATCTATCTATCTAGCGATAGTAAAAAGTCTCATTATTTTCAAGGCCAATGTTTCATGTAAAGGAAACAGCAGGAGGTGAGCTTTATGCTGAAATTTTGATTGGGAAAATCTGAATTCGCATGTAAGGAAAGCCATTACCTTAATGTGAGTGATTCACGCTTTAAGAAGCAGGAAGCTTGTTCTTCAGAAGAGAACATCTATTCACTGCTCACTGACTTAATAACACTCACAGTGTTATTCCTTGTAGTTCTACAATTAACCTTTAGTCATACCATTTTCTTACATAAGAATTATCTAGATCATATATAAAACTTGTGTATATCTGCACGGTCTTTGATCTGGAACTCCCATCCGCACAAGACTAATAACATACGATTGTGAAATTCTAAGGAGGGATGAAATTCTCTGTGATGTTGGAGACATAAAACCCATTAAGTTCTGCTGCGTTATTCAGAGTGGTAGCGCTTTCGGTTTAATTAATGGTGGTAAATCGCTTAGCCGAGTGACTCTTTTAAGGATGACTGTTATGTTAAAACAAATGGATCTGTTCTTAGGCGTGTTAAGTACAGTATGTAAATGGTCTGAACATTTGATCAAACTGAATGGCTAATCCTCTAATTGCCCACTGAGAGACTGTTGCAAGAATAATTACAGTACCTGGTCCAATTCGTATGCGCTGCTAATCCTTTTTAAAATCTTACGAAGCTATTTGGTTCCACAACATACTGAGGCTGAAGCTGTCATAGGTTTGATAGACATTTGCTTTAAAATACTTCCTTGGACACATAACACACACAAAAACAAATAAATACATTTGCTTTCAAAGTGCTTTCTGCATTTCGGGTGAGTGTTTATCACAAGCGTTTCCCTGAGTTCTCCATAGACGCCAGCTCGCCCTTTGCTGGATAAAGTGGGGCATGCGGGGCGGCAGACAGACGGGGAAATGCGCACTCCTCCCGCCTCCCAGGCTCCCTAGCTCTTGTGTTCCCTGATACTCGTGTTGCAGACGTCACCCCCTCCCAGGAGTCGTTCTGAAGCCCCATTGAGAGGTCAGACTGCCCCTTCCACGCTGCCATCGCACCCCGGGTTTCCTTGGCGCAAGCACGAGGCGCCAGTGTTGCAGGGAAGGAAGGGCATTCAAGGCTGCTGCCCTAGGGGACCAGCAGGTAGATACCTGCAGAACACTGGGGGTTGTGTTGATCTTGACACGGGGGGAGGCCGGAGAAGGGGCTGTGCTGGGAGACATCTGGGAGGGCTTCCGGGAAAGTTGGGGAGAGAAGGGAGGGCGGGACTCGCTAGGACCACTCTGCGAGGACTCTCCATGGCCGCCCCATGCAGCAGGCCCCAACGCGCCTCCCACTCACTCCGCGCAGCACCTGGCAGGTTCCCAACAGATGTCGGTGCTTCTCCTTTCCCCAGTCCCGTTCCTGCGAATGCGTGTCAGATCCGGGTCCCCTGGAGGCCTGTGGCCCCCTGGCTCCCTCCTCGTGCTCCCTCTTCCCTCCCCACCTCTCTGCAAACACTGCTACACGCTCGCTCTTCCAGAGCCTGGGCCTGAGCAGCCCAGGAAGCAGAAGACTAGGAGCCCATCAGAGTTGGAGGGGCCCAGACCTCGTCTGGTCTGGAGAGCAACAGGGATGGGGAGCCAGCTGTCCTGACTACGGAGGCCGGGCCTAAGGAGGGTGCTGTGCTCACGGAGCACAGTGTGGGACACTGGGAAGGAGCCGCCCTCCTCCTGTGGACACAGCCAACAAAGGAGAGAGAAAAGCCGCAGGCCTGTGCTCATGTGCGCTCTGCAACTCCATACTAACTGCAGTCGTGGGAGAATCGATTGGCTCTTACGGGTGATTGTCCTGAGCACGAAAGCTATTAGGTGAGACAGTGTGCGTCACTCTGAATTTACTGTAAGTTTCATTTCGTTACAATAGGAAGCCTTCTCTTATTTGTTTTGTCTTCTGTTGTCCTGTGAGTGTGATTATCTGGTCAGAATTTAAACCCAGAGGTAACGTTAGTCCAGCACGCCAGGCTGGCAGGTGTCTCCTGCGCTCCCTGCTCCCCAGCGCCAGTCCTGCCACCTCCACCTGCACGTGGAGAAGGACAGTGTCTGGAATGAATAGATTATAGGGGAAACTGAAGAGGGGACATATGGAGGTAACGAGCTGAATACTACGTGACAGACATGTACGCATGCTAGGGAAAGTTGACCTGGAATTATGCAACAGGGACAGTCTAGTGTGAATAAATGGCCCCGTTACCATCGCTCGTGACAGCAAAAAAAGTCCTCAGAATTACAAGTCTACTCACCAAAGAGCTAAGCAGGAGCAGGAGGGGAAAGATGTGAAAGAGCCTTTTGAAGGGACCCCGTGGTGTGTCTGCCACAGGCGCTAACACGGTGGTGGTCACCCGCTGTCCCCTCTGCACAACTCAAATTGACCACTCGATTCTCACATATTCTTTCACTTCAGTGTCTTATGCTGGAGGTGGGGGCCTGGGCTGGGGACGGGGATGGGGCCGAGGGACAGTCAGGGAGGGGCAGGCACCCCAGGAATCTTCAGGAGCAGAGTCGGATGGCCACATGGCAGAGGCACGAGCGTCACTCCAGTCTCCAGCTTTCAGCTCACGAGCCACTTACTTCCCTACAAAGCCCAGTGGCCCAAAGCCCTGAGTGCAAGCATATTGGCACCGGAACGCAGTCCTGAGACTTCAGGGGAGCAGATGGCCCTGGTCTCAGTGCGACGTCAGGGAGCCGGTAACAGACTTTTATTCAGCATCAAACATGAACTACTCCATGCTTCAGAGGCGTGGACCTCATCGCATCATAAAGACCTGGCTGTAAACCACACAAGCTGGGACGTGGCCTGAAGAGTTGCTGCTGACCCGCTGCGGTGCTCCAACCTGCAGGCGGGACGACGAGGCCCTGTGGCTCTATTTGGGAGGACAATGGGCTTGGGAGCCTGCAGCCCTGAGCCGAATTCTCAGCCCTGCCTACGTACCAACTCTCCGATCTCCGGCAAGCTCCTCAGCCTCAGTTCACTCCACTGTAGAGTGTAGACACAGGTAAGCCCTGCGTCCTGTCCTTACGAGGCCGTTAGGGGGACTCGCATGCAAGGCGACGCCTGGCAGATGTGCTTTCCCTCCCTCCGCCTTACGTGAAAGTCAGGCAAGTCACCGTTCTTTTAACTTTTTTTGTTTTTTAAATAAGAGTCAGTAGCAACTGCTGTCATGTCCGTCCCAGCAATGCCGGGAGGATGCATCGTGAGGCTGTTTGTAGTCCGGGAATGTTTATCTTCTCAGGGTGGAGAGTTGCACAGAAGCAGGTGACTTTTTCCAAATGAATAAATAAAGCCTCACCCTTCGTCTGCTACGGCGCAGTTGGAGCAAGGAAGCCCTGCGATAGCCGTGTTGGCTGATGGAGACTCGCCATTTGAAGCTAGCGACCTTGAAAATCAATAAGAGAGGAGATCTTAAATGTTTTCACCACAAAAAATGATCAGTGTGTGAGATGATGCATATGTTTATTAGCTCAAACTAGCCATTCTACAACGTACACATACTTCAAAACATCATGTTGTACATGATAAACATACAGTTTTTATTTGACAAGTAAAAGATCAATTTTTTAAAAGAGAGACTAAAAAATAAAATTAAATAAATAAAGCCAATGAGATAGAGATATGTCTGTTTCTATGTCAGGTAAAATTAGTACCAGAGCTCCCAGTTCTACTGTAGGAACTTACCTGTGGCAGTAGCCTCCACGACGGCCCTGAGGACCCCCCCAGCCCGCGCTAGCCACTTCCCATGCTGTGCCGGAGGTCCTCTGTGTGGCCGTTAGCACACGGCAGCAGGGATGCGAATGACTGCCTGTCTGCTGGGGCTCTCTGTCTCTAATCGCTCACTCTGGGAAAGCAGCCGCCGGTGCCGAGGACACTCGGGCAACCTTTGGTGATGTTCGTATGACAACGGACTCTCCTTCAGTTGAGCCTTTATAGGACCACAGCCCTGGCTGACAGCTTGGGCTATCCTAATAAAAGAACCTGAGCTGGAACGACTCAGCTAAGCATTCCCGGATTCCCGGCCCACAGAAACTGTAATATAGTAAGTGTTAGCTTAAGCTGCTAAACTTCGGGTAATTTGTTACTCAGCAGTAGGTAACTAATATATTACCTAATCGATACACAGAGGCACACACGTACGTGTGTGTACACACACTCACATTCATTAAGACCCCCTTGGCATACTGTTTCAACCTGGCAAACACAGTGCCTTCTGGAGTCCTGCCCCACGCTGTGCACAGAGAGGCTCCACCCTACCGTGATGTCCGGTAGTTCTTCAGCCAAGAGACTTTAGTCCCTGGAGCCCAAGATACACTCATCTCACATTTTGATGTGCGATTCCATTGCACATGAAAAAGTGTGCTCTAAGCAGAAGAAAAGAGTCCCTCTTGACTTCCATATCTTTATCCAGGAAGGACAAATATAAATAAAATTTATTTGCCTTTACTAAAGAGAAAAGACCTAACTGGACTCTTTCTGTGGGATAGAAGGAGAATTCAAATTTTATGACCTTTGGATAATCTGATAACCAGGGTACCTAATATATGGTTAATAAGTGCTTAGCATACTCTCTGTTAATTGAAGACATTCTTCTGAAGCGTTTATAATATTGCTTATTATCAAAAATAAATCAAAGAACAAAGATATATGGATTATTTATGTATTTATTAATTCTTATGCTCTTGTATATCTGGAAGATTTCACAAACATCCAAAGGTAATTGCTACTCAGTATTTATGTAGCACACAATATATAAGTACATTCATAAAAGATTAAAAAGGTTATGCCTCAGATCTGTCATGACTTATTAAATTCTACATTCATCGTTTGGTTAATCCCCAAATTCTTTGCCATCATCATGAAATGAAACACGCTTGCTCAACAAAATGATTTATTTGTTTATATAAAATGATTCCTAAAATAAAACTTATTTATGATTTAAACTACAAAATCCAACAAATGAGTAATGCTCTAGTAAAATACAGTGCTCTAAATACTAATAGTAATGATATTAACTAAAAGTATTAGAGACGAGCACAGGAAAAGAGGACAAAAACTAGAATATGTAGGTGTACCATAACTGATTTCATTTTGAAGAGATAGTTTGCAATTTGAGTTTCTAAAACTGTTTTCAAACAAGTTGGTCATGCTTCATTCTGGACTTCATTCTGTTACACAATGATAGTCTTCATCATGATGTTATTCAGAAACAGAAGGGCTGCCTATGGGCCTTGATCAGGACAAGTGAATATAAAGAAATGTGGCGTTGCCCTTTGGACTCCGAAAAAAAGAAAAAAAACAGTCCAAATACCATCATTCAACCAATACTAGTTGACTGCTCTTTGAAGAACATTCTTCAGAAAACAAAATTTAACATCCATTAATGAGCATTTTAAAAAGCCAACAACCTCTTAGCTAACTAGGAATGGGAGGGAACTTCCTCCAACTGACAAAGGGAATCTATAAACAAAACCTAAAGTGAAATATTGAGTGCTTTGGTTCCCCCCTTAGATGGAGAATAAGGCAAAATTCAAAACTGTACTGAAAGTCCTAGCCATTGTAATAAGGTAAGAAAAAGAAACAAAAGGCATAAGGATCAGAAAGAAATAAATAAAACTGCCTCTGTTTGCTGATGGTGTCATGGTTTACTTGGAAATCTCACGAAATGTATAAACAACCACTAAAGCTTATGTGAGGATTCATCACAGGCTCAAGATACAAGATTAACATACAGAAGTCAAATGTATTTTTAACATTAGCACAAACAATTTGGAAAAGAAATTATTTTAAATTTAATTTACAATAGCACCAAAGACATATAATATTTGGGAAGAAGTTTAACAAAAAGGTTCAAAATCTCTACATTGAAAACTATAAAATATTGCTAACAAAAATTAAAGGAAAACTAAATAAATAAAGAAACGTGTACCCTGTTCACAGATTGGAAAACTCAACTATTGTTAAGATGCCAGTTCTCCACAAGTTGAGCTATAGGTTCAATGCAATAAACCCATCAGGCTTTTTATAGAAATTAATAAGTTTATTCCAAGATTTCTATAGAAATTCAAAGACCTAATAACCAAAGCAATCTCAAAAAAGAAGAACAAAGTTGAATGCTTTATACTATCTAACTTCAAGATGCACAGTAATCTGGAGAGTGTGGTATTGGCATAAGGATTAACAATAGATATACAAATCATTTAATTTTTTTTCAGTTCCTTTTTTTTAGCATATTATCAGGGTACAGATGTTTAGGTTACATATGTTGCCCTTGCTTCCCCCTTGAAGTCCAAGCTTCAAGAGTGTCCATTCCCTGGATGGTGCGCATCGCACTTTTTGTGTATGCATATACCTTTCCCCTCCTCCCCCTTCCTCCCTCCCCCCTTCCCAACATCCAATAGATGTTATTTTTATATGTGCACTTATGTGTTGATCAGTTAATACCAATTTGATGGTGAGTACATGTGGTGCTTTTTTTTCCAGTCTTAGGATACCTCGCTTAGTAGAATGTATTCCAGCTCTATCCAGGAGTATAAAAGAGGTGCTATATCACCATTGTTTCTTAAAGCTGAATAGTATTCCATGGTATACATATATCACATTTTATTAATCCACTCATGTATTCATGGACACTTGGGTTGTTTCCATGTCTTTGCAGTTGTGAATTGTGCTGCTATAAATATTCGGGTGTAGGTGTCTTTTTCATAGAGTGTCTCTTGTTCTTTTGGGTAGATTCCCAGTAATGGGATTGCTGGATGAAATGGTAGTTCTACTTGTATCTCTTTAAGGTGGGGTATCTCCATATTGGTTTCCACAGAGGTTGCACTAGTTTGCAGTCCCACCAACAGTATGCGAGTGTTCCTATCTCTCCGCATCCATGCCAACATTTATTGTTTTGGGACTTTTTGATAAAGGCCAGTCTCACTGGAGATAAGTAATATCTCATTGCGGTTTTGATTTGCATTTCCCTGATGATTAGAGATGTTAAACATTTTTTCATATGTTTGTTGGCCATTATTCTGTCTTCTTTTCGAAAGTTTTTGTTCATGTCCTTTGCCCACTTTTTGATAGGGTTGTTTGATTTTTTTCTTGTTGATTTTCCTGAGTTCTAAGTAGATTCTAGTTATGAGCCCTTTATTGGATTTGTAGCATGCAAAGATTTTCTCCCATTCTGTAGGTTGTCTGTTTGCTCTTGTGACAGTTTCTTTGGCTGTGCAGAAGCTTTTTATTTTGATCAGGTCCCATTATTTATTTTTGTTGTTGCTCTGATTGCCTTTGGGAACTTCTTCATAAATCCTTTGCCTAGGCCAATGTCTAGAAGAGTATTTCCAACATTTTCCTCTAGAATTCTAATAGTTTCACTCCTTAGTTTTAAATCTGTGACCCAGCGTGAGTTGATTTTTGTGAGAGGTGAAAGATATGCATCCTGATTCAGTCTTCTACATGTGGCTATCCAGTTTTCCCAGCACCATTTATTGAATAAGGATTCTTTTCCCCAGCATATGTTTTTGTCTGCTTTGTCAAAGATTAGATGGCTATATGAAGATGGTTTTATATCTGGGTTCTCAGTTCTGTTCCATTGGTCAATGGCTCTATTTTTATGCCAGCACCAAGCTGTTTTGATTACTACAGCCTTATAATAAAATTTGAAATCTGATAAATTGATACCTTCCATTTTGTTTTTATTGCCTAGGATTGTTTTTGCTATGCGGGGTCTTCTCTGGTTCCATACAAAGCGTAAAATTAATTTTTCTACATCTGTGAAGAATGGTGTTGGTATTTTAATAGGGATTGCATTGAATCTGTAGATCACTTTGGGTAGTATAGACATTTTAACAATGTCAATTCTGCCGACCCACGAGCATGGTATGGTTTTCTACCTGTTTACGTCCTCTGCTATTTTCTTCCTCAATGTTTCATAGTTCTCCCTGTAGAGGTCTTTTACCTCCTTAGTTAAATATATTCCTAGATACTTTATTTTCTTTGTTGCTATTGTGAAGGGAATTGAGTCTTTGATTTGGTTCTCGATATGACTGCTATTGGCATATATGAAAGTCTCTGATTTATGTGTATTGATTTTATATCCTGAGACTTTACTGAATTCATTTTATCAATTGCAGGAGCCTCTTGGTTGAATCAATGGGGTTTTCTAGATATAATATCATGTCATTAGCAAATAGTGAGAGTTTGATCTCTTTTGTTCCAATTTGTATGTCTTTAATTCCACTCTCTTGCCTGATTGCTGTGGCCAGGACTTCCAGCACTATGTTGAATAGAAGTGGAGACAGTGGGCAACCTTGTCTGGTTCCAGTTCTAAATGGGAATGCTTTCAATTTTTCCCTATTCAGTATGATATTGGCTGTGGGTTTGTCATATATGGCTTGTATCATTTTTAGGTAAGCCCCGTCTATGCCTATTTTGTTAAGCGTTCTTATCATACAAGGGTGTTGAATTTTGTCAAATGCTTTTTCTGCATCTATTGAGAGAATCATATGGTTTTTGCTTTTGCTTATGTTTATGTGGTGAATTATGTTTACAGATTTGTCTATGTTGAACCATACCTGCATCTCTGGAATGAAGCCCACTTGGCCATGATGGATTATTTTCTTAATAAGCACCTGGATTCAGTTAGCTAGAATTTTGTTGAGAATTTTTGCATCTATATTCATAAGGGATATTGGTCTGTAGTTTTCCTTTTTTGTTGCATCCTTTCCTGGTTTTGGTATCAGGGTTAT
>CAUYSK010090321.1:0-16713 GCA_963575035.1 Avahi laniger | reverse complement strand
CTCCTGCCTCAGCCTCCCGGGTAGCTGGGACTACAGGCATGCGCCACCATGCCTGGCTAATTTTTTCTGTTTTTAGTTGTTTGGCTAATTTCTTTCAATTTTTAGTAGAGATGGGGTTTCCATCTTGCTCAGGCTGGTCTCGAATTCCTGACCTTGAGCGATCCGCCCACCTCAGCCTCCCAGAGTGCTAGGATTACAGGCGTGAGCCACCGCGCCCGGCCTACAGATAGTGTTTGTTAATCAAATACCAATTTTGCGGCCCCTGCTGTTGCCTAGCACTGTGGGTTTCTTGGTAGACACTCAGTTGATACTTGTCGATGCCTTGACCTGAGCACAAACCTCAGTTGCCCAGATCCTGGGAAAACATTTATCCAGGAGGCTGTGGGGACTGGCCCTCTGGGGCCTTCATCATGGGTAGGCAGAGATGCCGCTTCTCCTTCAGAAGAATAGATGGGTCTGGAGCCATGGGTTATTTTAACCCAGTTCTTCCATTTAGAGAAATCATGTTTACTTCTAGTGTAAAATTTTATAACACGTATTTATTGAATAAAATGTGTAAAATACATAAAAGTACAAACCACCTCTAATCCTTCTATGGGTATTGATGTGTATGTTTCCGTTCTCTTTTCTAATCATGGGTATTTAGTAACTTCCTAAAGCTTGAGATGATTGTTTCACTTGTATGTATTACTGTGGTCTCAGCCTGCTTTGTGCTTCTGTAACAGAACACCTGAGACTGGGTAATTTATAAATGACAGAAATCTATTTGGCTCACGGTTCCGGAGGCTGGGAAGTCCAAAGTCAAGGGGCCACATCTGGTGAGGGTCTTCTCGCTGCCTCATCCCGTGGCAGAAGGCAGAAGGGCGAGAGAACAAGCCTCAAGCTCTTTCATAATCGGCACTAACCCATTCATGAGGGTGGAGGCCTTGTAACCTAAATACTTCTCATTACTCGTGGCCTCACCTCCCAGCAAGTTTCCAACCCGTGCCTTTTGGGAGACACGTTCAGCTATTATTATTATTATTTTACTTATACTTAACTATTGGTTACTGTTTTATTGATTAAACCCCATGAATTTCTGTGAATGCCCTGACAAGTTTATAATATAAGCCTCCTGCAGTCCCACCGCCACTGACAAGCTGGAGGTGAACGTGTTTAGGACCCGTGTACTGAAGGGAACAAGTGGGGCCTGGGAACCGAGCCAAAACTAAGGAAGCTGACTTAGCTCAGAGCTTCCCAGCAGGCAAAGCAAAAATAAATAAATAAAAAGGGAAGCTCATGGGGTCATGGAGCGCTTGACCTGCAGAAGAGGAAGCAAACCAGATTGTCAGAATGCATGAGATTTCCTAGTGCTGACCTCGGGAGAGGCCGAGTCGTGGGGACCTTGGGTAAGGGTGTTGTGTAAGGGACAGTTTCTGAAAAATGCAGGAACCGCCTGGGTTTGGCCACTTCTCATACTGATTCTTAGTAACAGCTGATGGTGTGTTGAGAAATTGTAGCATACTTTTGTAGGGAGCCTAAATAATATCTAAGTGTGCAATTTGCTGGTGATTTCATTTGCTAGATATTCAACAAACACATATTAAGTGTGTGACTTTTGTGCTGTGCTCTCAGGTTGGGAATCTCATTAAGTATCTTGACAAAGTTGGAGATGTGTCACTCCATAAATTAATATAACTATGTTAGAGACAGAAATGGTCTCAGGAGTTTCGCAGGGCTCTGCCCTGAAAGAATATGTGAATATGTTAGTTTGCATATCAAAAGCTGCTCCACCTCAGGAGCGCATCTCAAAGGTCAGCAGCAGCTGCTTTCCAAGGTGACTGCTGCGGTCTCAACCCCGTGGGTCTCACCTGCTTTGAAGGACAAAGCAAGGTCTACATGGAACCACGGGATGAGAGCTGATCAGAGTGTCCGCCCAGAGACTGATACCTGCGGCTAAAAACAATTAGCCCAAGGGACAGTTCCTGCTTGACTTCCGATGACCTGTCTCTATCTGCAACAACTAGATAAAGAAATATGGAGCCACTGTATCTCTGTTTAACCCTTCTGTTAAGTGATAGCTTTATCTTAGAACTTAGAAGCTTGTCCTTGAAAGACTTTGTAACCAGAGTTAGTTAGGGGATCTATAGAAGCCTTTTGAAAGACTTTTAACCCAAAATGAACTACCTGTTGTTATGTAAATCTGTTACCCCTGGCGACCGATCTCTGTACCTATAAATACCCATGTAAAACTGTATTCTGGGCCTTATGATTGACGGGGATATCATAGGGACCCCTGAGTACCCCGCTTTTGCCTTTTATCTTTATAAATCTATAAAACTATACCTTCGTCTCTGTGTATTCTTTTATTTCTGTTATTTTCCATTTTCTATTATTTTCTTATCCTTTGCAACGACCCCTACCTAAGGGACCCAATTTTTTGCTGGGAGCATAGCTAACTCCCCACAGAGATGGAGATTATTATGCCATTTTACAGATGAGGAAATAGAGGCTCGGGGAGATTGGCTTATCCAAGGTCACATAGTCAATTAAGTGGCACTGTCAGGACTTGAACCTAAGCCTACGACCTTTTCCTTTTTGGTGGCACCCTGTTAGAGAAGGTGGAAGTGTCTGTCCCCGTTTTGTATCCACTACGTATCAGGACTGGGTCTTTACAAACACCGCCTCATCCAGTCCGTACAGTAAGTCCTGGAAGTATGTAACGGCAGCCCATTTTACTGCGAGGGTTGGCAGTTGAGCTCAGCAGGGGTTCCTGAGCTGGGTCTGCTGATGGGATTTCTGGAGGTGCAAGGGTTCTGTGGAATTGCGCACAAACGTTTGTTGCTATTTGCATTTTTCTGGGTGAGAGGAGAGAGGCTAGCTTTCATGGAGTCTCAAAAAACAAAACAGAAAAAAATGAACACAATGAACCTCTGAGCTCAGGGAAGGAATCACAGTGACAGCCCACATTCACTGAGCCCCAGCCGGGGCCAGGCACCCGCACGCTGGATGAGCTGTCGATCCTGGGGGGGCGAGGGCGTCCCCCATTTCACAGGTCGCTCAGCTGGTCAGTGGCCTTGCGTGGTGACTGAGTTTTGCTTGTTTTCCATCATCACCTCTATGGCTTGGTTTTCTTCTGGTAGAATTTTCTATTTTTCAGGAGCTGAGAATTACTAAAAGGCAGAGTGATGTGCTGTGCTTTGAGAGGTCAGGGCCACTTTCCAAGTCACCTCTGTTCCCTGACCTCTGGGAACAAGCCCGGATGGATGGTGGTTGGTTGAAAGAGTGAACAAATGAACAAACAAACAGACGAATGAATGAGTGGAAGGAGAAGTACCTCTTCCTTGGTATTTTGGATCAGCAAGACACGAATACATCTCTGATGACTTTTATTCAAGGGTGACAGGTCATTATATCATTAGAAGTTTTGAGGAAGCTGCGATCAGGCCCAGTGCTGATGACCCTGCAGAACCAGAGTGACCGGAGGAGCCCCAGAGGCGTGTCCTTTTTCCCTGGCAGGCCGTGGTGCGTGAGTGGGCGAGTGCCACCGTCCCCAGTTCTCTGTTGTGACGTGCAGCGCTGCACCGCGTGTAGCAAGGCTGGCAGGGCCGGACAGTCTGGCTACCTCTGGAGCCTGAGGCCTCTTGTATCCCTGCCCAGGTTAAAGCCCCTGTTTGACCTGCTGTGGTTTCTTGCACTCCGGCGTGGCTCGTCCCCCAGTTTAGCCCAGTGATGGAGTCCCTAAGGGCAGCAGCAGCCCCAGCCTACAGCTGAGGGAACAGGCCCAGACGGTCGAAGTGACTCGCCCAAGGCCACTCCAGTGAGCACTGGGCTCAGACCTCAGGCCCAGCTGTGGCTAGCTCTGAAGCCATGCATCCTCATATTTGTATTGCCGGGAAGCTTCTGGAAGGTCAGCCACAAACTGGAGGCCTCACTGAAATGGAGAAGGGAGAGAGGGCCTCTCCTCCCTCCTCTGGCTGGAGAGCTGGCTTGCGTCCAGCTGGGCCGTGGCTGAGGGCGTCCCTGTGGTGTGGAGGGAGAGTGGGTCTCCCCGACCGCCCCGCGCACGGCAGTGTCTCTGCCTCTGCTGGGCTGAGTCGAAGAGACTTTGCACCAAGCAGGGCGCAGGAGCTGCCTGCCGGGAGGTGACTCCGGAGTGTGTCTTGCAGCTCGTGGTGCTGTCCCCCTTCCCCGCCCGCCTGTATCCCTACTTAGAGAAAAAAGAGAAGGCATCTTTGCACGTATGAAAAGAACCTGAAAGAGTGAGCCAGGGAGGGGTGCTGCGTTGGTGCCCCCAGCGCTTGGTACTCCAGTTGTCCCTCCTGTCCCTCCACTGGGCTGGAGCCCCGAGAGGGCTGGGGCTGCTTTTCCCCCAGGGCCTGCTGCCCTTAGGGGCAGTAGGTGGGTGAGGAGTGAATGAGAAGAGTGAATGACCCAGGGGTTAGGAACGCTGCTTCCGGTCCAGGAACAGCCTGTGTGGTCTTGCTCAGGTCCATCCCCTTTCTGCCTCAGTTTCTCCGTCTGAGCTGATCTTCAGGGCCCCGATGTCGTGAGCCAGCAAGGACCCGGGACTGCAGAGGGTGGAGAGAGGCAGGAGACGGTGCTGGGATTCTGCGAGGACTTGGCCAGCCTGTGGGGGAGGGGGAGGCGTCTTTGGAGGCTCCTGGAGCACAGGAGACGGGACAGCCGATGGGCACCTGTGTGACAGGCTGGGGTGGGGGCGGAGTGCAGGTGTGGCTGAAAAGGCTGTTTTTGGAAGCTTTAGGTTTCCTTGGCAACTTGGTTTTTCTTTTTCTGAAAAATGAAGATCCAACAACTCCTATTGGTGTCAGAGCCTCCTGTGAGGGTTGGGGCTCATTGGGGGGGTGAGGACCAGGCAGATGGACAGGCCCCCCGAGGCAGGCAGAGGAGGGCTGGGGGCAAGGCCACCAAGTCCTGGGGCATTGGTGGCCCCTGCCTGGGTGGGGGCCGGGTCCTGGGGGTCTCCCCGTCTCGAGGGCCGGGTCCCCCGCTTGTTTTTACTTTGCCTTGTGTTTTCTGCAGATCATGATCGAGTTCTGTCCCGGGGGAGCTGTGGATGCCATCATGCTGGGTGAGTGCTCGATCCTGTGCATTGCGGGGAGGGGAGGATTTGCTCGGAGCCCTAAGTCTGGCTCCGGACGGCTCAGTCTGGGACTGGGTCCTTCCCCACCCACCTCCAGTGATTCCCACGGCCTCTGTGAGCACCTCTCAGCTCTGTCCCTTTTAGGGGCAGGGTTTGGGTTTTTGGAGAGAGCAGGATATGCACTGGAAGAGCAGCACTCCCCGTTCCAAAAGCCGTGTGTCCTCGACCTGGGCACTCGCCTCTCGAGCCTTCTCGATTGGTGTGACGCCTCCTTTGCCCGACCCCACAGCTCTCTTGGGGGGTAAAATGGAGACACATGAAGGAGGTTCTTTGAAAAGTGGGGAAACCCACCCACTTGGTAAATGCTCAGCAGGGATGTTATCAAGTGTCGATGTCCTGGGCAAGCCTGAGCAGTGACTACAGCAGTAAAATATTAGCAGTGACCAGAGCAGTAAAATATTAGCAGTGACCATTCGCGGATAGTCGCCATATGCCAGAGATCACGGTAGCTGCTTTCACGTATATTTTCCTCGTCCAGTCCTCGTGTGTAAAATGGGAAGGAGCATCTCTGTTTCCTCTTGATCGCACTGACACTTAGATTAAGGAGCTCGTGCAGAGTCACGCAGCAGAGCTGTGAACCCGGGTCTGGGCGACCCCACTCCTAATCCCCTCCCGCCCCAGCCTGCGGGACTTGAGCGAGCAGAGGCCGAGGGGCTGGGCCTTGGGAGGTTTGAGTGGCGAGTCTAGGACTCTGGGCTGGCTCAGCAGAGGAGAGGCCTCCGTATGATGTGCCATTGAGCCACTTTTTTATTATGCAGAAGGTATTTTCCCCCGAGTTTATCTCAGGAGGGAGCAGATCATAACCCCGAAAGACACAATCCCAAATGCCATCGCCCTGAATGTTGAAATCCTGAAAGATCAAAATCTCTAAAGTCTGAAATCCCAGAAAGCACAATCCTAAAAGATCAAAATCCTGAAAATGTATTTCTGGAAAAAATAATAAAAAATTCTTTGTAAGATATTTATGTACATTTTTAAAAGGGATTTATTTGAGAAACATATAAAAATGTGAAAAAACACTTCCTAAGCCACTTTACACAATAAAATAGGCGATAATAATATACATGTTTGTGCAAACATGAGCATTCAGGTGGACGGATAGAACAGCTGTGAGCAGAGGAGCCATATTCCCAAAGAAATAGGTCAAGGAGGAGAGGTCCTGACAACGTACCGCTAGGGCTGGTAGTTGTGTGCACCCCGTTCTATGGCCGCAGTGGTCTGAAATACCATGACAAACAACCTAAGTCTTGATGAGAGCAATCAAAAACCCTGATGGGTCGCCACCCCTTTGCATTCACCCAAAGAGCTGAGATCTCCGAGAAATTTTATCTTTCAGAAATGCAGATGTACAAAAAGGACATCGCTTCACTTATTAAGGAAGTTTCAGTGTTTTTATGTAGACCCACAGTGATGACACTTAAAGTCAGCGTTGTGATAATGTACTTTCATGGAATCACATTTACCAAAAATACATAAAAATACATAAAATGAATTAGAACTCTCTGTCAAAGTCTCTGTAAAATCTATACCTCCATTATTGGAAATGATGCCAAGATGAAATACGTAGCATAGGGAATTGTAAAAAATAATGCTGACAATTTAAAATAGTGGAGGAAAAAAAACTAAAAAAAGAAAAAGAAAAGAAAAACCCCCCAAAACTGAAAAGAAACTTTTTGACGTATGAACAAGTGTGTTAAAAGGATAGATTGCGGACAGTTGCACAGAGATAGTTCATAAGAGCTGGCCTGACAAGATGCAGGTATCCTGTGATTGTGATTTTTGGGATTTTAAACATTAGAGATTTTAGACTTTAGAGATTTTGATCTTTTGGGATTTCAAATTCAGGATAATGGCATTTGAGATTGTGTTTTCTGGGATTATGATCCAAGCCCATGTCAGTAATGTCTCAGATTTACAGCATTCCTTCCCCATTTTGAGCTGTAGAAATGCTGGACCTGTGAACCTTCCTTGCAGAGCCCCTGACCTCACCTAGAGTCCCCAGGCAGGTAAAGGACGGGAGGGAGGAGGACACAGGGCAGGTGTTATGTGGCTGTTGCCTGTCCCTTTTGCAGCAGACCCTGACTTTGAAGGTTATCATTTTGTGGATAGAATCCAACAGAATAAAAACGATACTCCTCTATGAACTGAGACGCCAGGTTATAAGGAGCCAAAATTATTCAGACTGGCTTAGGGGGGAAAAGGTTGGGGGTGTGGGAGGTGGAATTTATTTGCACAAATAACTGAAACGTTAAAGGAGGCTGACTTCAGGCACAGCTTGTTCTAGGAGTTTTAAAAAGTTGTCATAAGGACTTGGTTTCTTTCTCTAACTCTTAGCCCCACTTTCCTCTGGGTTAGCCGCATTCTCATGCTGATTTTCTGCTCTTGGTGACAAGATGGTTGTGGGAGCTCCAGCCATCACATCTAAATTTCAGGCAATAGCATGGAAGAAGGGAGTACAGGACAACCACCTATTCCTGTCCCCACATACACCCCACTGACTCTTAAAGAGACTTCACAGAAGCCCCACAGGACACCTCCCTTTACGTCTCACTGGCTATAGTATATAGCACACGGCTGGAATGGAGGCTGGGGAATGCGGTTTTCTAGCTAGGTGGCCACTTGCTCTGATACTGAAGAAGAAGGGGAGAAAAGATGCCTGCTAGCAGCCTCTGTCTCCCCTGGTAGCCGCTTAGCTGGAAGACGGGAAAGGCAGTGAAGCGTACCAGGTCCTTGTCCTCATTGGCAGCTGTGGCGTGGCCCCAGGCTACCGTTCAGCCAGCAAGCAGACTCTGCGCTGCCTCCCTGTCTGTGTCCTCCGGTCGGTCGGGCTGCGGCTTTCCCCCTGTGGGTGGCAGCAGTTAAAGAAACATTCTAGAAATCAAGGTGTGAGAAAAGAAGCCGGAGTGGGGACACCCAACAAGTTCAGAGCCAGGTTGCAGCTCTGGGATTAGCGTCAACTCTCCTGCAGACGCTGCCCTGCTGGGAGGCGCTTTCTGCCCTTGGTCCTAGGAAAGGTTACAAGCCTGGGCTGGGGGTCTAGGGGACCTGAGGTCCATCCCAGTTTGCTCTGTTTGGTAGCTGTGGGGCACTGGGCTGGCCCTTTGGTGACATGGGGACAATATCCACACAGCATGTCCACCATGCGGCCCTTCCAGTGGAAGCCCCGGTGCCCGTTCTGATTGGCACGGACATGCCGGGCCATGCCTTGCCAGCCGTTAGGCATTTTGGCTCTCAGCCACCTCACAGGGGAAGCGGTGAGGGGCTAGCATTAGATGTGGCGTTAAAGGAGGCTTAATCTCATCTGCAGGGTTGTAGTGTTTTAATCAGAAGGTGTCCATATATTGCTGTGTAATTCAGAACTATTCTTAAAAATGTATTGGACTCAAAGACTGCATATTATATGATTCCAGTTCTATGACATTCTAGAAAAAGGCAAGACTGTAGGGAGAGAAATCAAACTAGTGATTACTTAGGGGCTGGAGATGGAGGAAGAGTAGACTACAGAGAGCACAGGAGAATTTGGGGGGATTTGGGAAATATTCTGTATCTAAACTGTGATGGGATCTGCGTGACCGTATATGTTTGTCAAAAGTCATAGAACTGTGCACCTAAAGAAAGGTGAATTTTACCCGATGTAAATTACACCTTAATAAACCTGACTTAAAAAAAATATATCATACCCACGTCAGTGGATTATTGTAAAGATTAAATAATACACCAAGTGCTTAGCCTTGTACCTCGTACATTATCAGGGCTTAAAAAATGGTGGTGATTAGATCATAATTAGCTGCATCCTGTTTCATTTATATCAGTAAATTAAACATGAACAAGACACATTTTTTGCCATTTAAAAAAAAATTGCTGCCGATATTCCACCCAGGACTCTCAGAACCAGCATAGCAATAATCTCCTTTTATTGCCTGTTTTCCACACTGAGAACTGACATGCTCTATCGATGGAGCCCTGCCAACATCAGATATAATCATCCCATTTTACAGACCAGGAAATAAAGGTCCAGAGAACTGCAGCAACTTGCCAGAAACTATACAACTTGTGAGAGGCAGTGCCTGGGTGCAGGCCTAGCTTGTGTATTCCTAAAGCCCATGCCAGCTCTGAACCTGGCCCCTAGCTGGGGACACAGAGGTGAAGGATGAGGCCACAGGGAGGGGAGCAGCCTGTGGACCCCAGAGGGCCTGGCTGCCCAGGGCAGTGCGGTTGGCACCTGCAGCCCTCCTGGTGTGTCTGTTTTTACCCCTCCCAAGGGGCCTGGGAGGAGAGTTGAGCCCTGTGGGTTCCTGGCCAGGCACCCTGGGGAGAGGCAGACGCGGCAGTGGGAAGCCTCGGAGCAGAACCCTGGGTGACCAGCCATGGGGCTATGCCTGAGAACTGGGCGGGCCTGGGGAGCTGGCTCTCCTGGGCACAAAGGTCTCGGGTAGCAACATCAATTATCAGGGCAGTGACATGTGACGCAGAGCACAGGATGTCATCCTGGAATCTTCTCATCCCCTCCTCCCACCGCCCCCAGTCGGTCCCACATCCTCCCTCCCCAGTCCATTGAATTGAGCATCCTTCCTCCTCTCTGCCTTGGCCGCCGTCCGGCCGCTAGGCTGCTGGGATGGCTTCCAGCTGTGCCCTGCGAAGTTCCGATTCTGTCTCTGCGCTGCCCAGAACCTCGCACAGACTGCCCGCTGTATTTCAAATAAAACGCGGCCTGCACAGCGTGGCCCACAAGTCCTGCAGAGTCAGGGCCTGCCGACCTCTGACCTCAACTCGCTTTCCCCTCCTCTGTCTCCTCATCTGTCCCCTCCCACCACACCGGGGTCCTTGGCACATACTGCTCCCTTTTTCTAGAATGTTCTTCCCGTTCCCACCTGCTCAGGCCTGCTTATCCCTCGAAGCTCAGAGAGGTGTCCACAGTAACGTGTGAGGGTGTGTGTGTCTCGCCCTGACTAGCAGACAAAAGGCTCTTGGTGACCGGCCCTCCAGCCTCTCCAACCACCCCCCACCACATCCCGATACCACCACTGGCAGCAGGTGGACGTTTCGTTTAACGCCAGCCCACGTCAGCGTGGCTTCTGCTGGTTCCTCGACCTGGAGTGCCCTTGCCACACCTGCTCTCTAAATCCCTATTCTTCCTTCAGGACACCGACTAATGTCCTTTCCTCTGGGCAGCCTCCCTGTTCCCCCAGGCAGGGGGGTTGCTGCCCAGTCTGACCTCCCACATACCCACGCCCCACTCTGTTCCACCCATCGCTCACCATTTTCATGTCCCTCTCTGCGTCCCTGCACCAAGCACGGAGCCTGACACGTGGTGAGCACCCGCTGGGTGTCTGCTGACACAAGGATCTCTGCATCTCAGTCTGGTTGTGTTTGTGAACCTGAGCTCTGAAGCCAGACTCTCTGGTTTGAATCTCAGATCTGTGACTTCTCACCTGCATGACCTTGAGCAAGTGACTTAACCTCTCCAAGCCTCAGTTTCCTAATCTGTAAAATGGGGACAAGAATTGTGTCTGCTCTATGGGATTGTTAGGACAAAATGGATCAATACACGTAAAGTGCTTAGAAGTGAACCCAGCACACAGCGAGTGCTTCGTAATCTTTTGGTGGCTTTTGTGTTTCTCGTAACTGGCGTGGGCCGGACATTGCCTGCGGTGAGTGCCTGCTGAGTTGACAGCAGTTCTCTGTTTCCAGAGTTGGACAGAGGCCTCACGGAGCCCCAGATTCAGGTCATTTGCCGCCAGATGCTGGAAGCCCTCAACTTCCTACACAGCAAGAAGATTATCCACCGCGATCTGAAAGCTGGCAACGTGCTGATGACGCTGGAGGGAGACATCAGGCTGGGTAAGGAACCCAGGGGGGAGAGACGGAGCCACACAGGGGCCACCTGGGGGTGTGGGCCTGGCCTCTGCCGGCGGGAGGGAGCTTGGGCCTGGTGGGGAGGGTGGGGTCCTCACTCCCACGACCTCTGAGGATGTCAGCAGTTCTGCCCCCTCTTGCTCTTGCTTCTTTCTAGTCAAGAGAATCCGAATGAGAGTAATGGGTGGAGGATGGCCTTGCACCTGTTCCCGGAGGGAAAACAGTACATCAGACATACACATATATAAACCTTTTTTTTTTGATGGCTTCTCTTTTTTGTATTTTTAATTTTTTTTAACCAAATTAACACATAACCTGTGTCACCTGCTCCCATACCTCCCTTCGCCATCCAACCCCAGGGACAAGCACTTTGAACTCTTCTTTTGTTTACTTCTGCATTGCTAAATAATATACCTATATGATGTTTTTAAAAGTAATGGCTTTTTAGCTAGGCGTGGTGGCTCTGGCCTGCAGTCCCGGCTACTGGGGAGGCTGAGGCAGGAGGATCACTGGAGCCCAGGAGTTTGAGGTTGCAGTGAGCTGTGATGACACCACCGCAGAGTGAGACCTTGTTTCAAAAAAAACTAATGGTTTTTATTGTTTGATGAAAAAAATATGCTTTATTATACAAAGTCTACGTAGTACACAAAGGTTTAAAGGAAAAAGCTAGAAAATGCCTTCACAGAAATGTGCACCAAATGCTGGCCCAGGCTGTCATCCAGACACCGGGCGGTGGGCGGGGAGTCAGAGAGAGACAGTAACAGTGGAGAGGTGACGGAGTGGTACTCTCTTTCTTGTTTCTTTGGCTACATTCAGCTCCACTTTCTATTAATATCTTTCTGTGCCCGTTAAATAATTCATTCACCTTCCCCCTCAACCCTGTCCTTCCACCATGGAAGTGTCACTATTTATAGTTCCTCGAGTGGCTACCGTGGTATCTTTAAGGAACATTCAAATCATGTCCCTGAGAAACTGCACCACTGTTCAGCCCCGGGGCCTGAGAACTGCAGGGAGAGTCGGGGTGGCGGCAGGGAGCAGAGAGGGGTGCAGTGCAGCCAGAGAAGCCCTCTGCAGCAGGTGGGTGGCGGGGACCTGCTCAGGCCACACAGCAAGCATGGGCAGGGCCCAGGGCCCGGTGCCGGTGCTGGGGCCGGGAGTGCACAGGGAAGGGAGGTCTGCCCCCCACCTGGGCCCGGGGTTCGGGAATGGGAAGAGGCTGTGTGAGAGGAAAGTCTGAGCTGTGCAGTAAAGATGGATGGGTGTTTGCCAGATAGACAAGGTCGGGCAGGGTGGTCCAGAAAGAAGGAGACTTGTGGGCAGAGACGTGGAGGTGAGGAACAGCAGGGGATTTGGGGGAGAAGAGTACTAAAAATCATAACACACATCTACCGAGTTTATGAGGCACCCACTAGGTGCCAGGCATTAGACAAGGCACTTTCTATATATCATCTCATTTAATTAGCACTCCAGGGATAGGGACTATATCCATTTTACAGGTGAGGACATGGAGGCCCAATGTGAGGGGAGATGCCCAAGAACCTACCAAGAGGGAGGAAGAGTGCAGGATCTATACTCGAGAGCAGCCTGAGGACTGCCTCCTCCGGGGGTAGAGGGAGAGTGGCCGGGAGGGCTGGGGCAGGGAGTATCCAGGGGCAGAAGAGAGTCACGTGTGCTCTGGGAAATTCAAGGGAAACATTCATCCTGGCCTTCGAGAATGTGTCAGATGGAGCAGGCAAAACAGAAAAGCTGGACGAGGACCAGACTGCGGGGCTGGTCAGAGCAGGGGAGCCCGGGCCGGACAGGAATGGAGGAAGGGCCCCAGCATCTGTGGGCCGCGTGCCCAGTGGGTTCTCCTTTCCCAGGCTGCACGCGCCCGCCCCGGACACCCTAAACCTGCGGGGCGCTGACATGCTCAGCCGACTGCAGAATCCCACTCAGATGGGCGCGTAAGGTTTCAAGATGACTGGGCATATCCAGTTGAGAAAACCAGGAAGCCAACTGAGGAGGAAGAAAGGTTGAGGGAGAGGGGCGTGTGCGAGCATTCGCACAGTTACCGCCGGGCCCTCAGAGCCGCGGTGTGAACACCCGCCGAGGCCTGTTCTGGTTTGGAAAATTCTCTCCACCGGGGCTCTGAATCTGCAGCCTAACTGACATGCGGTGGAGAAGGCCTGGGAGTCTGGGTGTCATCTGTCTGTGTTTTCTTATCTTCCTGGGACCGTCTTGGGCCCCTGGAGCCCTGCTCCCCAATGTCCTTAAGCAACTCAGGGGTAACAGCAGATCTTTCTCCCAAGCAAGGGCATCACTGCGTTGGAGACAGTGTCTGTGCTTCTCAGCAGAGTGGGGATAGAGTGCGAGAGCTGAGCAAAGTGCAGCCTCCAGACACAGACAAGCCTGGTTCAAATCCTGGCTTCGCCACTTCTGCTGCATGGTCTGGAAACACATCTTACATCTTAGTTCTTTCCGCTGTATGATGGGGTAACAATAGGACCTCCTCACCGGGTTACTGTGACAAGTGGGGTGAAATATGCAAACTGCTCACGGTCATATCCCTCTTTGGTGCTGAGCATTTCGCTTCTTCCTCGTGTTAAATATTTACTTCTGTCTAGGATTTCAAACTTCATTTGATAGTTGGCCAGTAAAACACAAGTTCCGGCTCTGGGTGGTACGGAGCGAATCTGGCTTGGCGGGTGGGGTCTGTTTGTGCAGAGAGAAGGAGAGAATATCTGTTGCCCTGCGACAGTTGGGCTATGAAGTGTGACGTGGACTTTGAAGTCTCAGTTCCTGTGTTCTTGTCCTGGATCTGCGACTTGGCACTGGGCGACCCTGGACAAGTTACTTGGTGTTTTTGAGTCTCAGTTTCCTCACTCTCAGAGTGGAGTAATAGTTCCTGCCTCATGGACTTGGTATGATGACTTACTGGTACAGCACATGCAAAGCATCTAGTAGGTGCCCACATCCTAGACTCCAGCAAATGTTTCATTTCTTTCCTGGGCCAAGGAACGTCTCAGCGCAGCTGCTGTAAGATGGAGTGTTCCCCATTCTCCGGAGAACCGGTATTCCTCTTCCAGGTGCTTCTCTGAAGATGGGAGGTGAATTTCACAACTTCTGGGGTCTTTCAAATTCCAGGCAGAGGTCTCAACTGGCCTGAAAGTAAAGTGCCCCGCATAACCTTGGAACATAGTGGGTGCTCAATAAATAGTCAGTTCCAGCATCTCCATCCTCCCCCAGTCTATGGTTACTTCGGATCTCCAGTCACCTGCCCGTCACCCAACCCTCACCCCAGTCCAGCCTTTCTGTTTCCTGAGGCCAACAGGCTGGGGTCCTGGTTCTTTCACTATAGCTGCCATGCACTGAGCCAGTATTTGCTATGTTTGAACTCATTTCATCCTTGAAGGAGGCTTTGGGACCTGGAGAGACTAATTAACTTACCCAAGGTCACACAGCTAGTAAGGGGAGTGACTGGGGTTCAAAGCAAGCCATCTAGCTCCAGAGCCCACATGCTTAACCACTACCCTCTTGTAGACTTTTTTGGTGGCACAAGGTGAAAACCCGTCTCCTATGACTGAGGGCAGTCGGGAGAATGTGTATGTACATCATGGAACCAAACTGAGGAGGAGATATGGCTGGGCCTCATGGTCAGCTGGAACCTGGAACGTAGATGCTGTTGAGACTGTCTCTGGCCTCTGTGTGTCTGTGCACATAGGTTGGGCTCTCTTTGGTTGGACTTTCTCCATGAAGCTTCTGGCAAGATCTAGTTTTACATTTCCCAGCATCACCTCCCACAGGGTGAACCAAAACTCACCATTTGATGTCTCAGTGTCAATAATCCCAGTGAAGGGCTCTGATTGGCCTAGCTTGGCTCAGGTGGTGATCCCTGGACCAATCAGTGAGACCCAGGAAGAAGGGCTTCTCCCATAGGCCCAGCTTGTAGTCAGTCTCTCTGGTGGAGGGTTGATCAGGTGACAATATGGAAGTCCCACCTCCACCACCCCCCATGGAATGATGTGGTTTTCTGGGGAGACTGTTCTCCAGAGGCAGAGAGGATTTGGACTGGAAACCACATTGCTGTTCTCCTAGACTGGCTCAGCCTTGAGAATCACGTAGTCCCGGCTGAGGGGAAATGAGGGAGGCAGAAGTACTGATGTATTTGTGACTGAGGTCGGGGGAGAGTGTCAGAAAAAGGCAGTGTGACGGGAGAAGAGAGAGTCAACGAGGGCAGTTGGGGTAGGAAGCCAAAGGTGGAGGCGGGTAATGAGTGGGGAAGACAAAGTATTCAGTTTGTCACGTTAAGGGGTCACACGTATTTAGTTGCCTAAGAAACAAAAGAAAACAAAAACAGAAACCTTACCGTGGTAGAGCACCTTTTCCGGTCTGACATTTGACTAGGTAATATGATCCCTGTTCAACAGATGGGGAAACCGAGGCTCAGAGAAATAAAGCGATTCATCTGTGATCACGCTAGAGTCTTCCTACTTCCCTGCCAGGCACTATTTCCCCGACACCCCTGGGAGGGCAGATCATGCCTGAAATTAGGAGATGCTTCCCTCTTAATGAGGTCAGGTGTGCTGCTGGCCTCTATGATCCAGAGGAAGGAGGCCCCTGGGATTCCAGGGCCAGGGTGGGAGCCTTTGCTTTCTCCTGTCACTACCTTGGTTCCAGCAGGTTCCAACACCTTTGTGGGCTTTGCTTCCCTGCTTGTACCTTGAGGGGACTGGCTAGTGTTTGTCCACATGGGGTATCGGCATTTTGGATGGGACAGTTTTCATGTGCAGGAGGTACAATGTCCCTGGCCCTCCCTCACTAAATGGCAGGAGCATTCTGGTTCATTGTGACAACCAGACCACACGCCCCCACCCCACCTTCATACACCGCCTGGGGGTACATGGCACCACCCCTAGTCGAGAACCACCCGGAAGGTCTGTAACACCTAGAATTTGAGGATAAGGCCTGCTCAGGCTGCACTGTGGACTGGCGCGGCATGGGGTGGGGGGTCCAGGACAGGAGGAGGGGTGCAGAGCTGCAGTTCGGCAGTGGTTCAGCTTTAATTGGCCTGGTGTTGGCTGGGATAAGGCTCCTTGTACTTTGGATTCTTTCGGTGGCCTACAGTCTAGGGAACAGATGAGAGATTCTCTTATAAATCTTCATACATTCTACATTCACTGCTTTCGTGTGTGTGTGTAATATATAATGCATTTTATATTCTGTATGTAATTTTTTAATTCTAAAGGTAATATATGTTATTTATACATGTATAGAAAGATATATGCAAAGATATTCATTGTAACAATATTTGTAAGAACAAGAAATCAGAAATGATCCAAGTATATGTACTACAGTAGAGGATTAGATAAGTTATGGTACTGTCATCCAATGGAATCTTTTTCAGCTGTTGAAAATTAAGTTGTAGGCCGGGCGCGGTGGCTCACGCCTATAATCCTAGGGCTCTGGGAGTGCCAAGGCGGGGGGATTTCTTGAGGTCAGGAGTTCGAGACCAGCCTGAGCAAGAGCATAGAGACCCGATCTCTACTAAAAATAGAAAGAAATTAGCCGGACAAAAATAGAAAAAATTAGTTGGGCATGATGGCACATGCCTGTAGTCCCAGCTACTCAGGAGGCTGAGGCAGGAGGATCACTTCAGCCCAGGAGTTTGAGGCTGCTGTGAGCTAGGCTGATGCCATGGCACTCTAGCCTGGGCAACAGAGCAAGACTCTGTC
>CAUYSK010090319.1:0-24568 GCA_963575035.1 Avahi laniger | reverse complement strand
CTACCTCCCTTCCTTCCTTCCCTCCCTCCCATCACCCTCCCTCCCTTTCTTCCTTCCCTCTCTCCTTCCTTCCTTCCTTCCTTCCTTCCTTCCTTCCTTCCTTCCTTCTTTCCTTCCTTCCTTCCTTCCTTCCTTCCTTCCTTCCTTCCTTCCTCCCTTCCTTCCTTCCTTCCTTTCTTTCTTTTCTTTCTTTTCTTTCTTTTCTTTCTTTTCTTTCTTTTCTTTCTTTTCTTTATTTCTTTCTTTCTTTCTTTCTATCTTTCTTTCTTTCTTTCTTTCTTTATTTCTATCTTTCTTTCTATCTTAATTTCTCACTTTCTTTTTCCAAAATATTATGGGGATACAAATGTTTTTGGTTACATGTATCAATTTTGGTATGCTTGAGTCAGGATTTATAAGTGTGCCCATCCCTTCTCCCCTCTCCCACCTGCTTGATTTCCACTGAGTTTTACTTCCCTCTGTGCACATGTGTGCTCACTGGTTAGTTCTAATTTATTAATTATAGAGAGTACATGTGGTGTTTGTTTTTCCATTTCTGAGATACTTCACTTAGGACAATGGCCTCCAGTTTCATCCAAATTATTGCAAAAGACTTTAATTCATCCTTCTTCATGGCCGTATAGTATTCTACAGTATACATATACCACATTTTGTTAATTCGTTTATGAACTGATGGGCACTTGGGTTGATTCCACATTATTTATTTTTAAATTAGCAGATTTTTTTTGAGCTGTTTTAGGTTTACAGAAAAATTGAACAGAAAGCACAGAAGGTTCCCATTTATCCTATCTCCTGTCCCCACCACGATTGCTTCTATTATTAACATATTACATTATTGTGGCATATTTGTTACATTTGATAAACTGATGTTGATACATCATTATTAACTAAAGTCCATAACTTACATTAAATTCACTCTTTGTGCTATACAGTTCTATGGGCTTTGACAAATGTGTAATGGCATGTTTCCAACATTATAGTGTCATACACAAAAATTTCACTGCCCTAAATATCCCCTATGCTCTACCTATTTATCCCTTGCCAATCCTCCTCTATTCCTTTGTGAAAGTTGCAGATACCATGATGAAATCACTTTTGTAAGATCCAGACAAAATGGGGCCAGAAAAGTCCATGTTTGTGATGAGAACTCTTTTCAAGGACTTTCTAAAAATTGTCAGGCATCTCCTGCTTTGATAAGGTTTGTCAATAGACATTTTTTAGGACAGTAATTCAGATAAGATGTTCTCAGAAGAACAGTTGCCCAGCAATGAACTAACAACTCTGGCTTTGAACCTCTCAACTCAATGAACTCTGTTTCTAAGCAGTTTATGTAAATCTCTTTTTGCTAATAAAAGATTCAGTTACCCTTCCCTCACAGAATATACCAGTGGCTCACCATTTCATACCTTCTAGGTTATAATGTTTACCTCCATTCCTGAGTAAACCCAATATATTTAGAGATGATTTTCTCTAATGTCTTTTTTTTTTTAAGGTTGACACCTTGAACCCCTGGCAATCGCTGATCTTTTCACTGTCTCTATAGTTTTGCCTTTTCCAAAATATCACATAGTTTGAATCACACAGTATGTAGACTTCTCAGATTATCTTCTTTCACTTAACAATATGCATTTAAGCTTCCTTCATGTCTTTTCATGGCTTGATAGCTCATTTTTTAAAGTTCTGGAAAATATTCCATTGTACAGATGTACTACAGTTTATTTATTGATTCACTTATTAAGGGATATTTTTGTTGCATCCAATTTTTGACAATTATGAATAAATCTTCTTATAAACACCCGTGTGCAGGTATTTGTGTGGACATAAATTGCAATTTATTTGAGTAAGAACCTGGGAGTACAATTGCTGGATTCCATGGTATAAGACTATGTGTAGAGTTGTTAAGAAATTGCCAAACTGTCTTCTAAAATGGTGGTACCATTTTGCATTCTCCCCAAAATGACTGAGAGTTCTTGTTGTTCCATATCCTCAGTAGCATTTGGTGTTATCAGTGCTTTGAATTTTAGTCATTCTAATAGAAGCGTAATAGTATCTTATTGTTGCCTTAATTTGCAATTTGCTAAGGACATAATATTGAGCATCTTTTCATGTGCTTATTTTCCATTTGTGTATCTTCTTCTGGTGACATTTCTCTTCAGATATAAAACTAGAAGTCAATAAAAGGAAAAATTTTGGAAAATCACAAGTAAATGGAAATTAAATAACATACTCCTGAACAACTTATGAGTCTAAGAAGAAATTAAAAGGGAAACTGAAAATTTGAGACAAGTGAAAATGAAGATGCAACATACCAATATTTATGGTTTTCAGAAAAAAGTAGTATTAAGAGGGAAGTTTATAGCAATAAGCAATAAATACCTACATTAAAAAAGAAGAAAGATCCCAAATAGCCTGCTCTTATACCTCAAGGAAGTAGAAAGGGAATTAAAAACTAAGTCTAAAGTTAGCAGAAGGAAGGAAATAATAAAGATCCAAGCAATAATCAAGACCGTGTGGTATTGGCAGAACAATTGTCACACAAGTCAATAGAACAAAATGGAAAACCCAGAAATAAACCCACACAAATATGCTTAGCAGATTTTTAACAAAGGTGCAAAAGCAACTCAATGGAAGGTGGAGCAGGGAGAGGAGGAGGAGGAGGATAGCCTTCTCAACAAATTGTCCTGAAGAAATTGGACATCCATATACAAAAAAACAAACAAATATCCCCCCCAAATTAACTCAAACTGTATCACAGTCTTAAATGTAAATGTAAAACTATAAAACTTTTAGAAAAATGATAGGAGAAAATATCTGGGATCCAGGGTTAGGGAAAGAGTTCTTAGACTTGAAAGCAAAAGCATGATTCCTAAAAGGAAAAAATTACAAACTGGACCTCATCGAAATTAAAAACCTTTGTTCTGTGGAAGACTTTGTGAAACGGATGAAAAGACAAGGTATTCAACAAAGGACTGGTTACTAGACTACATAAATATATTGGAAAACTCAACATTATAAAACAAGCAATCCCAGTAGAGAATGGGTAAAAACTAGGAAGAGACATTTCACAGAAAAGAATATACAAATAGCAAATAAGCACATGAAAAGAGGTCATTGTCCATCAGGAAATGCAAACTAAAGTTATCATTAGACATTACTACCTACCTATCAGAATGACTAAAATTAAAAGTAGTGCTGGCAAGAATGGAGAGAACTCGATCACCCACATACCACTCATGGAATATAAAATTGTACAGTGACTCTTAAAAAATGGTTTGGCAGTGTCTTAAAAGATAACAACTAAAAATGCAACTACTATATGATTGAGCTGTATCTGTAATATCCATAAACTGCAAACAACCCACACATGCTTTGGCCAGTGACTGGTTAAACATACTGTGGTATATCCATATCGTGGACTACTACTCAGAAATATAAAAGAAGGGACTATGGACAAATGAACAACCTGAATGAAACTCCAGAGAATTATGCTGACTAAAAAAAAAGTCAATCCTAAAATGTCACATACTGCATAATTCCATTTATTCGACACTATTGAAAGGACAAAATTGAAATGGTGGAACAGATCAGTGGATGCCAATGTTTAAGGATGGGGTTAGGGTGCAATAAGTGTAGCTATAAAGGGCAGCATGAGAAATCCTTGGGGTGATGGACAGATTCTGTATCTTGACTTTGTTAATGTCAGTATCCTAGCCGTGACATTGTACTATGATTTTGCAAGATGTTACGACTGTGAGAAACTGGCTAAGGGGTACACAGGATTTCTGTATTAATTCTTACAACTGCATGTGATTGAATCTATAATCACCTTAAAATGAAAAGTTTAATTAAAAATAAAACACCATTATTGACTTATAATTTACATATAGTGAAATGCTCAAATCAGTTCAGGGAGTTTTGACTAATGCATGCACACATGTAATTCCACCCCTTTCAAGAAATGGAACATTTCTGTTGCTCCAGAAAGCTCCTTCTATCTCTGTACAGTAAATCCTCCCCCAATAGCAATAAAAACTGGCCTGATTTTCATTATCATATATAAGTTTTGCTAAAAATTTTGTACTTTTTTAATGGCTGGCTTCTTTCACTCTTTGTGATGCTTTTGAGATTCATTTATGTTGTGTGTCAGTAGTTTACTTCTTTTTAATTCTGTGTATGGATGAAACAGGATTTTTATGCTTTTTCTTCTTGATGAACATCCAGGGTGTGGCTCTTATGTTTAAAGTTACTACTAACATTTTTGTACAAGGCTTATTGTGGATATGTTTTCATTTCTCTTGGATAAATACTTTGGAGGGATTACTGTTAATACATAGTAGGTAGGATATGTTTCACTTTTTAGGAATCTAGCAGCTTTCCCAACGTGGTTGAGCATTATAGAATAGGAGTTCTGTTTGCCCCATAGCGTCATAAACATTTGGTATAGTCAATCTTTCTTAATTACTCATTCTAATGGGTGTGAAGGGGAATGTCTTTGTGTTTTTAATTTGCACTTCTCTGACGACTAATGATGTTGAGTACTTTGTAATGTGTTTCTTGGCCATTCATACATATTCTTTAATGATGTGCCTGTCCAAAGATTTGCCTTCTTATTTATATTTAACTTTTTGAGTTGTAGTTCTTTGTGTGTTCTATATACAAGCACTTTGGATCTGCAAGGTGAATATTTTCTCCCAGCGTGTGGCTTGCTTAGTTTCTTAATAATGTTGTTTGATGAGTTTTATAGGATTATTTTTTTTAAATACCAGTTCTCTTTTGGTTTATGTTTCAAGTAATAGTTTCTTCTTGACTCACCTGAGGAAAATTTTTGAAGTGTATAGACTAAAGCTTAAAGTTTCTGCCCTTCTAGTTCTTAGAATTGCTCATTATAGTTGAATGACTCTCTGTACCTCCTGGAAATAAAAGAGCAGCATTGTCAATTATTTTTCTAGGGTCTGTGCTTCACACTTTCCATTCTATTTCATATCTGGGTCTTTGTCAAGAGTTGTCTAACTAAATGGAAAGTACTCTGGGTGTTGTTTTTAAAATCCTTGATTTTCACATGACGCAACTTCTTTTGGAAGAATTGCTTTATGTCTGAGAAAGTAAGAGTTACAATGTCTTATTGAAAAAGTACTGTCTTTTTTAAAACATTCTGTCAGAAAACTGTGAACCTTTTGCAAAAAATGGAGTTTGATTGTAAGGATCACATTCCAAGGATCTGGGAAGACTGGCAGGTGGAACTTTGCCAATCACAGCAGGATGCACTTGTGGGCACAGCCTGCTCCCTTTGTGTTACTGATAATGCGTGGTTCCAGCCTCTGCCCACAGGCATTGAGGAAGCCTTTTGCATGTTCTTGATTAGTCCTGTCTCCATTTTCTCCAAATTGCTATCCAAACCTTTACCTCTTCTTGCCTCATCCCAACATGAAGCACACCCCACCCCTATAAAAAGATGATCAGTTTAGTTTAACAAATGGGTTTTGAGTGCTTACTAAATATCAAGCATTTAGCAAAAAACATTGTCCCCGTCCATAAGGACTTAACAATCTAGGCACAACTTCTAACTCTCATATGTGCAAATTTATTTACATATATATCCATCCTTCTCTACTCTATTCTTATGTTTTTATGTTTGGGAAAGGCTGTCTCTCATTTTGTATAAAGTTGGTTCTTCCACCTGCGTTGTGTTTTACATCTTACATCTCTTTAGGTAGCTTTTCCTCATCCATTGTCCCTTCTCTTTCCGTAACAGCAGCCATTTGTGGTCCATTTTTTTCTTCCCTTCAGCATATATTTAAATTTAGCACCCAGCTCAATACTGAACAGTCTTATGGATTTTTCTTAATTCTTGTGTCTGGTTCAAAGGAATGTAAGTAAATCTAAGTACTTGCTACAGTTTCTCAAGAAAATGCCAAGAGGAAAGGGTTCCTAGATAAAATACAAAACATCCAGTTAAATTTTGGATAAACAATGAATACATTTTTTAATATAAACATGTCCCAAACAATATTTGAGATCTACTTATAAAAACATTCATTGCTTATCTGAAATTCAAATTTAACTGAGCATCTTATGTCTTTATTTGACAAATCTGGCACATCTACAAAGAAAGATGACATTTATAATGCAAATAAAAACTCCCAAATGTCATCGTTCTCTATCCCTTTCTTTCTCTTGTGCAAAGGGCAGGTGCTCCCAGAGTCCTCTGCACCTCCACTCCCATTCCAAGCTCCCAAGCTTCCTCTTTGTCCAATTCTATTCTTTTTAAAAAAATTCCCACCAGAATCTCTCAATACCACAGCAAATCTTTTTGATTCTCCCTTCCATATTCATATCCACCCTTCACGAATTTTGACTCGTCAGCTCTGGTGAGAGAAGGCAGGGGAGGGGAGGAGGGTGTGAACATGCATTATCCATTAGTTTTCCCTGTCAGAATAGGGCAAAGTTGCATTTAATAAAATTCTTCAACTTCGCTTCCTCTAACATCATCTTATGTCCCAACTTAGCTTTACTGCCAAGCTCTGAGAAAGAGTGTGATCTTCTCTGGTGTGTTCTACAATGCATTGCAGCCTAGATTCTTCCCACAGCACACCACTAAAGTGACTTCTGCTAAGATCACTTATGTCTCCTGGCTGCCTCAAGGTTCTCCTTAAAATTCTCCACCCTTAACTTCTGACAAGGGCCATCAGTCACAGGTGGTGTCCTGCCCAAGACTAGGGAGTAGCTGGGGTCAGAAACCCAGTCTACACTCTGCTCTCCAGCTCATGCTCACTGTCCTCAGAATTGATCCTGAGAATCAGACAGATGTATAACCTACTCTCTGGATTACTGGAATTTTAACATTGAACTGGGAAAACTTAGGGCAGGAGAAATAGATGAGAATGTGAACTTCCTTTGGACACCTGGCTCCGTCAAAAGGAAACTGGAGAGAAACTCCTCTCCAAACTCACAAATAGGCTATGTCATAGACTGATGTGTTAGACACCTCTTGTGAGCCACTTCAAATTCTGTCACTCTACCTCTTAATCTAGCTGCTGCAGAGCCCACCCGCTCTGCACAGGCTTTAAATAATGTTGTACATTGCAACTTGACAGCACCTCCCCTCACATCTTGCTTCTATAAGAGCTTTAGGACTTCTCTGATGCTTTGGTGTGCGACGTGCACACTTGACACTCACACAAGTGCAATGTGAGTTAACACCCATGGGGTCCTCCTTGACCAGTGGGGATGAAAGCTAGTAGATATTTGTTTTTATCATTTTTCCTCTGGGTAAACAGTTCTGAGATACATTTTGTTTGCCAGTGGCCAACTTGATAACCACCAGTGTATTCGTTTTCCCTCCTTCCCTGTTCCATTCCTCTTTGTCTCCTCCTTTTATTTCCTGAGACCATTTCCCAAATAAACTAAATGCATGTGATACTTTGTCTAAGGCTCTGCTTTCAGGGAATCCAGGCTAAGACCCTAGGGAAGGAGGGAATGGGAGGGTAAAGAGAAGTAAAGAGGGTTATGTTAATGGATGTCCTTCTACCTGGAAGGAAAGATCAGAAATCAGTACTTCCTCTCTAATAGGGAAAATAACAAGGATACAATCTAGATCAAAGACATAAAAAGATCTTCTTTGATGAGCCTAATGCTTAGACAGAAGTAAAGCTAAGAAATACAGTCTTTTTCTTATAGGATCTCAAGGGAGATGAAATGTAGAAGATCAGTCCTAATGGTGGACGAGGCTCCCAAGCCATGGAAGCCCCCAGCTGGGGTTGGCTCATGTCAGAAAACACTTGCTATGAGCAAAAAAAGACTGGAAAGATTTGGGACCCCTTCTATTTCTGTGTGGTTGGTCATGAGTACAATTATCTTTGTGATGACCTTGTAGGTAAAATGGGTATTAGAACCATAATATTAGACGCAAGCTTTATGGTTCTCCTGTCTTAAATAGAAGAAGGTTTAGTTTTGATAAGAAAAGACATATTGCATGCTGAGGATGATGAGCAAATAACCAGCCATAAGAACTTTCTCCTGTCACAAGTGCAGTTCAGGCTGCCATCATAGGTTAAAGTTGACAGTAGTGTCGACCTGGGGACCTGGGCTGTGTATTGCACAGTCAAGACCAGCCTTTGGGAAGCTGGGCTTTTCTCAAGGTGCTGATTCTGGCTAATGCACATCTCAAATATTTCCCATTTCCAGCTCTCATCTTTACCTGTAATCTATAATTTTTCTTCCTCACTCCTGAATCATACCTCTGAACTCACTTTAGGTTGGAGTGACTTGTTGCTCCTACCAAGCTTTTAAACTGAAACCATAGAATCACTCCTGCTTGAGCACACTCTTGTGTTCTTTTGATGGGACAGGATTTACCTGCCAGTAGGTTGTTGAAGCTCTACCTAAAAACATACACTCCATGCAGGACAGCCCAGAGGATCTTGGGATGAATTTGCCTCAGGACAGAGAGCCTCTGTCACAACTGGGACCTTTCCTGTTGAGTAGCTTTGTACCATGTACACTGACACTGGCAATCCCTGGGATTTTGGACATGGCACTGCGAACGTGATGGATTGATGTTATTCTATTCAGAAAGACAGCTTGTTTTTCTTGAATAGAGACTAGGCTTGTTGATGTTTCCCCATCATTAAAGCAAAAGGAGGTTAAGAGCTGGGTGCTTCTCCAGAAAGCACTAGACCTTCTGAGAGTCTCTGGGGATTTAAAGCAGCTCTCAGCCTTTAGAAGGACTTCCTCTTCAGGGCGTTAATTTCCACCCAGAAGGTGGAGAGTTGAGTCACTGTGGACACAAGGAGAAAGGGAGGGGCAAAAAGTGAAGGCTTTATATTTCCTTTTGATTGACACAACTCCAGTCTAACCTGCTGAACTGTCCACTTCACCACCGGAAAGCAACAGAGGTAAAGAGAAATGTTTCTGTACTTTACTGTCGCAGCTGTGCTTGTTGTCGAAAGAGAACAGAAAAGAGTAAAACGTGGCATTTGGACAGGTTGTGTAATTAACCAAATGAGGGGTTCATTGATTGAGTGTGGCTTTTTTTGACTCCTTGGTAAATATATCAACATGTCTGAGTGTTCTTGATAGTGTGCATTTAAAAATATTTGAGGCAGGCTGACTTGATTTCAAATCTCTGATTTATTTAGTAAAATGGAACTCTCTTGATATTTTTTACTTATTAATCATCCTTATTCAGAACAGAGCTAGTCACACAAAGCTGGGGCCTCTATGTGACGAAGCACTTCTTAGCTCCTTAGAAGATCTTAACTGCACTGCACTAGCCTTATTAATTGTTATGTGTTGGAGAGAAATTCTTTATTTTCCTGGCTCTCAGTTTCCTCTTATACCTTTAAAATTAGTCTCTTAAATAATATGAATATTCTGTACATGAATGTAAAGTGTCGTGGCTTGTTTGTGTGAACATTCTGAATTTCCTACTAGTTCCAGGAATGAGCATATGTGAAGTTTACAAAGTTTGAAGGACAGAGAGTGAGAGTAAAAGAATAGCTCTGCTTTAGGGAAGGGGAGGTAGGCATTAGATCGGTTGTCATGAGAGAAGAGTCTTATGAATGGATAAGAAGCTACCCAGGCTGTGTTCCAGGTTATAAGAAGCTGGTGTTTTAGCCACCCTTGGAGATGTATTTCCCTGAGAAGGACAGACCCAGACCCTCTGTTCCCTTGCAGTCCTTTAGTGGCAGTATCCCATTCTGAGACATATTCCCTTCCTTAAATACTCTGAACAATGTTGTCTCATCTGTAAATCCTCCTTCTTAACCTAGAGGGGCTATAGCCGTAGACATCTTTCTTTTCCTCCCTTTCTCTTGTAACAGCTTCCAGATGACATCTCTCATTTGCTTGGCACTTTCTGTGTACCATAAAACACATAGAAAGTTACACTCAAGGAAGTCATCTGCAACTCTTTCTCCCTCTGAGAACTCAATTTGAAGCTCTTCTACCTACAGGACACACCTCACTTTCTCTCACCACCTGAGTGGAGCCTTGTTGGGAGTCCATGCGCCTTTGATAGGATTCTATGTGCCTTAGGACTTCTATCTTCCATGGGATCTGCTTCCCCGAAACTAACTAAGTAACATTAATTAGACCTGACATTGTAAAATATTCAGAATGTTGATTTCTCTAATTTATATTGATTCCTGGGTGATTGTGGAAGACACTCCTTCTGTTAAGATTGCTCTTCCTACATTATACACCTGGATGAGTAGTATTTTATTCTTCAAGAAGGAACAGAGACGCTACCTCCTTCAGGAAGTCTATCTGTACCTCTCAGGTTGGCTCTGTGTCTCTTCTTTGTGCTTTCACATTATTCTTCACACACCAGCATATCACAGTACTTATTGGATTAAAATTCCCTTCTTCATTTCTTCCTTCCACAGATCTTTACTGACTGGCTACTCTATGGCCAGAGCTTATCTAGGTGCTGGAACAAAATGTAAAAACAAAGCAAAGTCCTTGCTCTAATGTAGGTGGTGCTCTAGAGGGAGGGGGAGTAGAGAGTAAATACATGTATAGCAACTCAAGTGGTAATATGAAGAAAAATTATGATACTGGGATGGAAGAATGTGGGCTGACATTTCAGACAGAATGGTCAAGGAGAGCCCTACTGATAGAACCCTATTGAATGGAGAGATAAATGAACTGCTGGAGTGGTCTATTTGAATATCTTTGGGGAAAGCGTCCCAGAAGAGGAATAGAAAGTGCAAAGGCCCTGAAGTAGAATGTACTTAACACGTTAAAGGAATTCAAGGAGCTGACTTGGCTAAAGCAGAGTGAGCTGGTGGGAGAGTGTAGGACATGAGGCCTGAGAGGTGGCCAGGGCCAGATCACAGAGGGTCTTGTTGGTCTTGGGAAGGACTTCGGCTTCTCCTCTGACAGAAAGGGAAGCCACTGGAGTTTTTAGCAGAGAAGGACGGAGGACATAAGTAGTTGATTTAAAAATCATCACTCTAGTTTCCCCAGAAAATATCACAGAGGAGGGCAAAGATTGGAGTAGGAGGATGAGTTCGGAGACTATTTCAATAATCCAGGAGGGGGAAGATGGTAGCTTTGACCAAACAGGTAAAACTGGAGAGGGTGAGAAATGGGCAGATGGTAAGTCTTTTGGAAGGTAGGGAAAAGAGAATTTTTTGATAGATTGAATGTGAATAAGAATGAGATATTATTTAAGGATGATCCCCAGGTCTTCAGCTGGAGAAAATGGATAATGGAATTGCCATTTACGGAGGTGAAGAAGGCTATGGGGACAATGAGGGCTGGAGAGGGGAGTTAGAAAGTCAAAAGTTTGTATTCAGACATGTTAAGGGAGAGGTATCTATTAGACATCCAAGTGGGGATGCCACGTAGGCAGTTGGATACATGGGTCTGGAACTCAGAGGCAGCGTAAACTCAGGAGCTAAGAGAATACCAGTGACATTGACGACATGAGGTTGGATGAGATCACCTGGAGTATGAGTGTAAATAGAGAAGAGGCCCAAGATCTTAATTCTGTTGTATTATGATGAATAGAATTTGAAAATTGAAAGATTTTGCAAAAGAAACTGAGAACTAGTGGCCAAGAAAGTAGGCTGTGAACTGAGAGACCTGGAAGTTAAAGGAAGGAAGTGTGGGATGGCAAGGAGGCTCCTGTGAGGGCAGGAACTGCTCTTAATCATTTTTATATCCATGCCTACACTTAGCGGTGCTCAAGCTTTGTTTGTGGAATAAACTTTTTCTTTCGGACATGTCCTTGTCCTAAGATAACACATATTCTAGCATCATATTTTCGTCTCTTGGAGTTTCCATTTCCATTCCTTTATTTTCACGACATCACAGCTGTGATCCAGGGCTGAGGGCTCTGACTGCCTTCTTTTGGCATGACTTACTCGTTGGTATCCTTCACTTTGTGGAGCAGTGTAGAGAATGAGAGCCCACCAAGGAGATGAAAATATGCAGAGAATTTTGTCCAAGTTTGCTTTATTGACTATAAATTTGTTTGTGAAAAAATGACCAGGATGGAGATGTTCTTCTCCTGTGAGGCTGTGAAGGTGGGCAGTCTAGTGGGAAAATACCTCACTTGGCTGAGCTTGTATAGCTCAAGAATTTTTCTGCACAAATTCCAGGATGAGGAATGTCTTAAAGCATGGAAATTAAGAGCACAAAGATACAATGCCTTCTGCTCGTTTGCTCCAGAACAGTTACAGATCATTTTAAAATACACACAAATGAGCCTGGGCAACATAGTGAAACCCTCATCTCCACAAAAATTTGAAAATCACCTGGGTGTGATGGTGTGTACCTGTAGTCTCAGCTTCTTGGGAGGCTGAGGTGGGAGGATGACTTGAGCCCAGGCGTTTGCAGTTACAGTGAGCTGTGATGAGCCAGACTGGTTGACACTATCTCTAAAATACACACACACACACACACACACACACACACGCACACACACACACAAATGATAGTGAGATAGCTTTGAAGTATTAGAAGAAATAGTAAATCCTCTATTTGTAAGAATCTAAAACTACTGTGAATTCCCCTTCTAGCATTTACATTTACTAATTTCTTAGAAATTATGATAAGGGTATCTAATTTTTCATGAAACAGTGTGCTTAGACACTTAAATTCATGAGTTGTAATAACTGAACTTAAATATTATCCGTATCTTCAGGTGATGTTCTGAGATATTTTCCCCTTCTGTTCACAGGCAGTGCTTGGCTTAAAAATGGGTTCCCTCAGCACAGCAAATGTTGAATTTTGCCTTGATGTGTTCAAAGAGCTGAACAATAACAATGTAGGAGATAACATCTTCTTTTCTCCGCTGAGTCTGCTTTATGCTCTAAGTATGATCCTCCTTGGTGCCAGAGGAAACAGTGCAGACCAAGTGCAAAAGGTATGGAAGGCAACAGAGATCTGCCCAGACCCCAACTTAATTCTGTCTTTACACCAAGAAAACTCTGCCATTTTGTGAGAGAAAAAACACATTCGAGAAAATCATATTTCTTAAAAACGGATAATGGCTTAAATAATGTAATATACCATAATGCAAATAATGTAACATATGCAGTACATAGTCTCTTTCTTACTATCAGTGGTATCACAAATAAATTTCTGTAGTTTACTTATAGAATTCATCCTTTCAGGATTTAATTGTGATAGAGAACACAGGTATGGTACTACTATTGTCCTCTAGAAGGTTAAACTTATAATAAAACTTAATGATATTTTAGAAGTCATCACATTTAAAAATTTTTTTTCGTTATTGCATTTGAACTTCATTGCAACCCTGTGTAGCAGGTAGGGACTGTTATTACCATTTTACAGATGGGAAAACTGAGACTTAAAGAGGAAAGGTGACTTTTCCGGTTACATGGGCTAACATAAGTGATTTTCCATTATATATATTTTTATCGCTGTGGAAAGTCTAGAAGAATATTACTTAACAACTCTTGGGATACTTGCACATCTTATTATTGTTTGTGCTGGGAACCATGTAACATCTTACATGGCCCAAAATGGTGCTTTCCTAGTTAATGGCCCTAGGACAGTAGGAGAGGAGCAGAAGAGCCCAGTGGGTAAGAGGTCAGTTTCTGGAACCTGACGACAATTGTCTGGGGAAAGCTGCTTGATCTCTCTTGACCTTAATTGCCTTAACTTAAAATGGGGACGATAGTATCTATTCATAAAGTTGTTGGGAAGGTTAAATAAGATATGTAAAGACTTAATTCAGGCCTGCAATCCTAGCACTCTGGGAGGCCCAGGCAGGAGGATCGCTTGAGCTCAAGAGTTCGAGACCAGCCTGAGCAAGAGTGAGACCCCATTTCTACTAAAAATAGAAAAAAGTAACTGGGCACGGTGGCGTGAGCCTGTAGTCCCAGCCACTTGGGAGGCTGAGGCAAGAGGATCACTTGAGTCCAGGAGTTTGAGGTTGCTGTGAGCTAGGCTGACGCCACGGCACTCTAGCTCGGGCAACAGAGCGAGACTCTATCTAAAAAAAAAAAAAAAAAGAAAAAGACTTAATTCAGGACTTGAAACATAACAATATTAAATGTTAGCTATAACTATTGGTCTTTATCTGGAATAGAAAAAATAGATACTTACACCTGTTCATTGCTTTTGATGGCAATTGATCGCCCCTCCCTTTGGTTTTTTCTTTTTCTAGGTGCTTCACTTTAATCACATTGCAGAATCATTAAAACCAGAATATAAGGACTCACCTCAGGTATGATGATATCATTGCTGAGCTGTCAAATGCTCTTTAACATGAGCGAGCCAAGAAATAATAGTCCAGGGGTTGAGTGGCAGAGTCCCCGCTTTGGCCCATCAGGGAACTAGTCATGTCTCCTCCTTTAATCTTCCTGATAATCACTACAGCCTAGAGTTTAATACAATAATAATATGATAATAATAACAATAATAAAGTTCTCCAGGTTTTATTACCTGATTTATTGTCATCCATACTCAAACTTTTCTGTTCTTTTATGGACGTGCCCCTTGTTGAATCTGCCAGCCTAGTTTCTGCAGTGTTAGATTTTTTTCTGCCCAGTGAGAGGCATGAGAAAGGAGCCCAAGGCATTGCCATATAATCGTATCCTGGGAAAACAGGGCCTGCTGCTGCCCAACTCACATGCTCTGGGACTACGGTGTCTACTTTTTTCGAGTAGAAGGATTCATTTTGACATCAAAATTACACAGAACTCCTACATGAAAATAATTGTGTCTGATTGTAATTGGTTGAGATATATAAATGCATATAGATTCACAGAACGTGAGCTTCACAGAACTCAACTTATTATTAGGAGTTCAAAGCCCATAATTTGGGAACCATTGCTTTAGGAAATATAGGCACAACCCCTATAATGTCCGTGAATTCTTGGCTGTCTTTCAAGTGCATCAAAGCTTCATGCTTAGCAGAATTGCTACCACTGAGCTACAGATGAGTGTGTAAAGTCAGGTCAGTTAAGTTTGAGTAAATGACCACATAGAAAACTGAAACATTGAAAAAGTGTGAAACAAAAGAGAAATAATTCTGTAAGTACAAAGAGGGCAATAAGACTTAGATTATTGCCTTGAATACCCCACTGGGATCTCTTTCTTTATGAAAACTGCTTTTGGTTTTTTTGGGGGGCGATTTTTTAAAATTGTATTTTATTTTTAATTGAAAAATAATAGATAAATTTATGGGGTACAATGTGATGTTTTGACATACATCTACGTTGGTATACACTGTGGAATGATTAAATCAGGCTAATTATCATATTTATCACCTCAAATATTTATCATTTGTGAAAAACTGCTTTTGAATTAAACCGTTAGGGCCAGCAAGTGCATGTGTGTTTTGCAATAGCTTGCAATTCTGCATACAAACTGCAACCGAAGTCAGAGAGTGATGAGATGTGCTAGAGAAAATCTAGAGAAAAGAAATGCTTTAAACTCTTGGATTCCTTGTACCCATGGGCCCTTTTATTCAGAGACAAACACTTTGCTCTTTACATGTTTTCACCTTTTTATAGCTCTTCAGTGATTAAAAAAATCAAGAAATTTAATACATTATTATCTGTTTACTAATGCTTCAGTGCAGCCAAGCTGGAAGGATTCATTCAGAGCTTGGTGTCCTATTCTCTCAAATCAACCAGCCAGACTCTAACTATACCCTCAGCATTGCCAACAGACTCTATGGGACAAAGACAATGGCATTCCATGAGGTAAGTTCATCTGGAATGGTGGTCAACAACTTTCTTGGCATCCTCTGAATTTCATGCCATAAAATCAGTGAAGAGTGACAAGAGTCACATGTTATTTAACAGATTGAATTTGAGCTGACTTAGAATTTCAAGGGAATAGTTCTACCAAAACTCTCATTCACGTTGCGTGCTGTCTGGGGGATGGACACGCTTGAAGCTCTGACTAGAGCGGGGCAAAGGCAGTATATGTAACCTAAACATTTGTACCCCTGTAATACGCTGAAATAAAAGAAAATAATAAAGTTGTGAAATATCACATAAAAATTTCATTTCTGAAAAATGCCTAAAGCTGTTCAAAACTATAGTTGGGAATGAAGTGCTAAACAAAATAGGTAAGAATTATCCCTTATGGGCCAGAAGAAAAACAAAATACATTTTTCATATCTTCTTCAAAGGTCCTTAGTGGCAGAATATGAAGAGATAGTTAAAAGTGCACCACGCTGGGAGTCAAGAGACAAGAGTTCTGTCGCCGTTTAGACATATGACTTTGGGCAAGTCATTTCTACCTTTAATTAGAGAATTAGACTAAGTTCTTTCTAGCTCCAGAATTGTAATACTCTTTATGCCATTTCCCAACAGCATTGTAATATGTAGTTTTATTGAGTGTTTGCTATGTGCCAATCATTCTGCTTAATACATTACAGACATTATCTCACGTAATCCTTACATTGTGCTAAGATATAGGTACAAAATTTTCGTATAGACTATGAAGCAGACTCTGAAGAGTCAAGTTGATAAAGTTCGCAGAGATGCCTAAATGGCCAAACCTGGATTTGACCCATATCCAAATCCACCTTCCTGTTTTTAATTGCCGGGTTATCCTGCCGTGATTGAGGTGAAATGCAAGCTTTTGTTTGACCCGTGTTTTGTTTGACCCAGTGGCAGCAAGGTGAAGCTGGACGAAGCCCTGAATTTCTGCTGTTCCTCCCAGCCTAGTAGCCCAGATTGTGTGTTACCTGTGACAAGCTTCTGATAGTTACAATTTTTGCAACTTGGGGTGGGTAGCCTACCTTGGTACTACAGACATTTCAGGGCTGTTTTCTTCTATTGCCCTGGAAGCATGTAAGGAATGTTTATGGAGAATGTCCGAAGTGGAGGGATTAATAATGATGGTCCTTTGAGTTGGAATACTCTCTCTCATCCCCTTGCCTTCCCAAATGAGTGTCCCAGACATAATAGTAGATAAATGTTGATGTGGGTTGATGATGATTGCATCTGTTCCTGAAACGGGAAACTCCTCATTAGTATCATGAATATTGTTGTGAACTATGTCATGAGATCGACTTTACTCTCCTAGGATTCTGGCTGGAAAAACTCTCATTTTATGGGCTATGGGGAGTTACTTAAGGATATGTCAGTCACAGTAGGACTCAGCTCAGGAAAAGAATCATCTTGATGTCCAGTTTTTGCTCTTAATTAAGCTTTACTTTTTTTCTACTCAGGATTTAGCAAAAAAGAAGCCGGTTAGGCAAACAGCAAACCAAACCACAGGCAGCCACTGTCACACCTACCCTATTTCTAAGTCCTGTATCATCCTGTTCAGTTCATGATGGGGTGCTGGGTTCTGCGTGGCTGTGGAGATACACCCCAAGGTCTCCAGAATGGATCGTGGACGATTTCATTTGTGTCCATGTAGATTTGGCTGCCGCCTTGGCACAAGGCAGTGGGAATTGACCAGTTCTAGGAACCAAGCACCGTGAGTGGTAATCAATGGTGGCTCCAGGTTGCTACTTGGGACAGGCATGGGAGTAAGAATTTAGTTAAAAGGGAGGGCTAGGTTCTTTATACTGAGTTTACACACCACTTCCACTTAAATAATATGTTATAGGTGGACAAAAAATAGTGAGTTCCTTAAGAAATTTTTGTTTACACTTTGCATAAATTTGAAAAATATAAATTATCTACATCAGAGAATATAATCATTAAATTTATTTATGGTGGCTTATGGGGAGATTGATACATACCATGGGGAAACCTTCTGGCAGACCTTAGCCAAGCAAGCCACTTAACCCTTCTGGTTCTCAGTTTTCCTATCTATAACGTGAGAACAGTAACTCCCGTTTGTCTGCTTTGAAGACAAAAGGGTTGGGGTCGAGTGAAAAGGCACTCAGTGTATTGCTCTGAAATATTTGTCATTTTGTTTTGAATGTTTTAGATCTAAGAAAGCCAACGACATAACAAGAGTAACAACCAAACATTTCTAAACACTCCTTTTGGAAAGGTTTTGGATTTTGTTAAATTTATTTGTTTTATTAAAAATAAGTACCTATGAATTCTATTCCCTTTCAGTCTTGTATTAACATATATGAGCTGCTTTTGTCTCTGTGTTAGGATGTTAGAGGACATTGAGCTGTAGGTTTTTGTTTTCCTTACACTATTTTTGAGTTGTTTTTTTTTCTTTTTTACAGGAATATTTAAGTTGTTCTGAGAAACTGTATCAAGCCAGGTTGCAAACTGTTGATTTTGAACAGTCTACAGAGGAAACAAGGAAAACTATTAATGCTTGGGTTGAAGGTAAAACTAATGGTAAGGATAAGTTACATATGTGTCCTCAAACTTTATATATGTTTTGATGATAAACTCCCTGAGTCAATGTGCTAACAAGGCAGTCTAGCACCTGACATAGGCAGATCAACAATGAAAGAAATGGGGCCATATTTTAGATTAGCCCTTATAATCATTTGTCTTGAATAATCTATGCAAATTGACTCTGAGAATGAACACCATTTAATACTTTATAGAAATGTTATTGTATGTTCTGCAATTAAATTTAAATCTATATTTTACAATTTAAAAACATATGCATTGTTAAATATTTCCTTTTTAAAATGATGCATTAAATATTTGATACCAAAGATATGTTCCTTTCTTTATTTAAAAACATTTAGTTAAGTTAAAAATTAAGGATATACAAAAGTAGAGAGAATATATAATAAAATCTTATTTATTCATCACTCAACTACAACATTTACCACTGATGTCCAGTCTTATTCATTTGTACTCTCACCCTTACCCACCACTGATTTCAGATTATTTTGGAGCAAATCCCAGATACCCTATCATTTTTCCTATTCATATTTCAGTTTGTTTCTCTCAAAAATATAGACTTTTAAAAAATACAACCATTACACTGTTATCACATCTGTTATTTCATCATTCTTTTTTTTTCCTTTTTTCTCTTTTTTCCAACTTCAGTGAGCATCAGAATCATCATTCATTTATGTATTTATTTATCCATTCCTCCAAAAATATACATTGAGCACCTAAGTTTAGATATTGCTGTCACATGCTAGGATTGTGTTAGGCCCAGGAAGTTCAATGAAAATTAAAACTTTCATCAAGCTTAGAGTTTGATATTACAACTGTCCCTACGATTCATATGGTATCACGAATTATATTCCAAACTGGTTTTGTAAATTGCAATGTGCCAAAATGCACCAAGAAGGCTGAGTGTTCAATTTTGATTAGTATATTTACAAAGCAAAAAATTTCTGGTATATTTTTATAAATCTTTTTACATTTTATAAGTTTTTAATGAAATTTGTACATAAGATTACTTCTGCATCTCCTCAATTGTTCTGTCCTTGTATTTGCCCTTCTCCTTCTCTACGTGGCAAGACTTGGCTTTCTGTTCAAGGATCTTTCTGTGGTCTTTGTCCAGTTTTAGCCTAGTGATAACCACCTTGCTGGAATGAATGCCCACAGGGACAGTGTGCCATTTGCCTTTTCCTGCTCCACCTGTTCAAAGTAGATGACGTCTTTCTTCCTTAAATCTGTACTACTTTGCCAATCTGCTGACCTCAGTAGTGTCGTTGCACAACCTGAACTTCATCATCCTTTTGGATGGGCATGAATTGAATATTGTACTTCTGTCTCAGCTCTTTGGAAAGAGGGGAAGACATAACCTTCCTGCAAATGTGGGAATGTGCATTGAAATGCCTTTTGTGGTTTTTGCTTTGGTCAGAAGTCAAAAAAGGATTCAACTTTATTTTGGCTGCTACCACTTTGGCAATGGCTGCAAAAAGGAAAAGCCATTTTTATAAATCTTGATTCTCAGATATGTGTTTACTTCAAGTGCTTTTGTGTATTTGTGGTATACTAACTCTAGTGGATTGAAAAATTTAGTAAATCTTTTAAAATACTTAATGTATTTGCATGTAGTAAGGTCCTGGTAAGTATAAAGCCTGATATATACTAAAGGTAAGCCACAAAAAATTATTAAAAATTTTTCTAAATAATCAGCAATGTATAAGAAACATTGGATATAAGTAGGTATAAGACAAGTTGATCCATGGCTAATATGCTAGCTACTCCCTGGATGCCATCTTCTAATTAGAATTAACAAAGTATTCAATATTCTTTGAAATAAACTTCATTTAGTAAGGAAGTCGCTGTGGCCAGGAGATAAAGGAGTTCTTCTGGCATTTCGAATTAACAATTAGTCTTAAGAAAGAAATGGCTCCAAATTGCTTGTGACTATTCAACTCTGTATTTCAATAAATTTAAATCCAAATACAATTATCTTTTTTTTTAATACAAGGAAAAGTCAAAGACCTCTTTGGAAAGGGCACAATTGACCCTTCCTCTGTAATGGTCCTGGTGAATGCCATATATTTCAAAGGACAATGGCAAAATAAGTTTCAGGAAAGAGAGACGGTTAAAACCCCTTTTCAGCTAAGTGAGGTGAGTATTTCATTTACAGACTGATGACAAATTTTGGATAATGCAACAATCATTTAAGGACAATTTAAAAAGGTATACTGGTCTAGGTTTACGTCAGTTCCTTTAATTGGATTTTCTATGAATTTTCACTTTTCCCTCATTCAGTGACAGTAACCTTTTTCACAGGGCAACTAACTGGAGCTTTTGGACACTAAGATTCCATGGCAGAGAAGAAAACCTATTTTTTTCCTAATGTTCTGTCTGTGCATTCTTTCCATATATACTGGAGTTATTTTCTTTAACAGCACAATAAAACTATGTGTTATTTTTCTCTTGAAAGTGTCTAATTAAATTAGAAAAATGATCCAATAATATCATTTTACCTCATAAATTATTTTAGCTAGAAACCTTGGCTTTGTTTTTGGTAGACCTAAGTTAACTATATGTATTATTAGAACTATTCGGTTTCTAAATATGCCTTATTTTTACATAAAAAATATAACTTTTGCAAAGGAAAGCAATAAAGGATATACTTTGTAGTTTCTAGTTTACTCATGCCTTTAGAGTGTTAATGCAAATATTCATGTTATACAAGAAAATCATAGGAGGTCTGTCTAGAAAGTATCCAGCCGTTGTTAATAATCATTTTCACATTACATGGCTGATACTTTCCAGACAGACCTTGTATACACTTGCATATGTAACTTTACTACCTACTTAGAATCTTTTTTCTTAAATAGGGTAAAAGCGTAATTGTGGAAATGATGTATCAAACTGGAACATTTAAATTGGCCTTCATAAAAGAGCCAAAGATGCAAGTTCTGGAGCTACCCTATGTTAACAAAAAACTAAACATGATTATCCTGCTTCCAGAAGGCACGACTAATCTAGAACAGGTAAAGTTACAAGAATGCTAGCATGCAGCTAAAGCATGTATGCACTCCACACGCACGCCACACGCACACACGCACGCACACACGCTGTATCCCATGATGTTAATGCATCAGTCAGTGATTCATGATCTAGGCTTAGCTGTATCGCCCTTAGCTGTGAAAGTGAAAAAAAGGGTGGGAGGCACATGGTCCCTGCCTTTCAGGACAATGTATTTAGGGAGGACAAGTTATTCTTACATGAAAAAAAGCACACGGAGGTAGAAGTGCCAACTGGTACAAATACACACACATATTGGTCATTCGATAATTGGGAGACATCTTTCTATAGTCATGAAACTATAACGCTGGCTGGGTTCCTGGTTCCTCAGAAATCTGATTAAGTCATCTTACTCTCAGGGCAGGATTTATGATCCAGTTGTAACTTAATTCCATAGACTAGCCATTTTTAACATCCTGGTTTTGTGAGGAAGTGAACACAACCACCATTAAGAAGAGGTCATAGTGGTGGCTGGAGTTTGGGTCCAACCCCCTCCACCACCCAGCTGCAGCCAAAGCTTTCTAACACCGAGTAGGCGAGCCTGTGGAGTGACTGTGCTACCTCCCCCACCTAACTGGGATCCTTCAGTACTCTGCTAGAATGACAAACGGTTTCTCAGGAGAACAGCTGCACTTCTGGAAGCTGACAGAAGTCAACACAGTCAAGGGTTTCTAAGTCAGGGAGTACTGGCTTGAGGTAAGAACAACACGGCACAGATGGGCAAGAGGGTGTGTAGGGAAGGCTTCTTGGAGGAGCTGGGCCAGGATGTACGCATTTGGATTAAGAAGTGAGAGGGGTGCCCGTCGGGAGGGAGCTGTGATGAGAGAAGCACAGCCGTGGCCACGAGAACAAGTGTGCTTACAGGTGTGGCCAGTTCAGAGGGAATCAGTCCCCCAGGGCCCTGCGGTTGACTGGCGTGGAAGATATCTGGAGGCATATGGCATTTGGAAGTGGTTTAGCCTCTGCAGAAAGTCCTGTGGAAGCAGGGACGGTATAAATTAAAACGAGGAAATCAGGAAGGGTTTCCTAGTAGAGCGATTTTGATGCCATCCTCACCAGATGAGCAGAAGATGAATAGATGAAGTGTGGGGACCCTGCGACTCCAGGCAGAGCAAGGAGCATGTCCAAATGCCCGAGAAGTGAGCTTGTGTCACGAAGTCACGGTAACTGAAATTAGGGCACAAAAGGACAGAAGGAAAAGATACTTTGCAAGAAAAACCACTTTTACTTTATGACTGATTTTATATTGTCAGGGCGGTGGGTGAGAAGATGTTGAAGAAAAGTTTTAAATTCTTGGACTGGAACGATGGGATGTGATGTAGCCTGGTGGTTTGAAGCTGCGGGGGAGGGGTGGGGGAGGGTTCAAATGCCACGCCCACGGGGAGACGTTTGGCCGGTTTATAAAAAAAATGGTGAAACTGGAGGGAGAATGAGAAGTCGGCGTTCTGAGGGTGCTTTGGGAAACCTGGACACGGATGCGGGAGCTGACACGCTGGGCGCAGGGCAGGGGCGTCGCTTAGGAGACGGGAAGGAGACGGCGCGAGAGGACGCGGGAGCTCCGGCAGAGTGGAGCAAGGGACCCCGGCTCCAAGACGCCAAATGAGCACCCGGTCCATAAAGGAGGGTGCTGTTAAATGTTTCAGATCTGCGAACCAAGAAGAAATGGTTGGATTCAGCCAGGAAACAGGAGCACCACGACTTCAGAGGCAATAGGGGGAGAAGGGCAGGCGGAGCCCACACGCTCAGGGAATCAAGGCAAAAGACCGTGGGATGCGCATTTGACAAGTTTAGTTATGAAATTTAGATGGGAAGCAGACAGTAGAAAAGGCAAGATGGGGCTAAAGGCAAGACGTCTTTTTTCCCCCAGATAAATAGGACATTTTAAAGGTGGAAAACAAACTGCACTGAATGCAGAGGGCGTGTGCTCGGCTCACATGGGCTCACCTGCCTTTTGTCTCTTAGGTAGAAAAGCAGCTGAACGTGAGAACGTTTCACCGGTGGACCAGCTCTTCCAACATGATAGAAAGCGAGGTTGAAGTGCATCTCCCGCGATTCAAACTTGAAATCAAGTATGAGTTAAATTCCCTGCTAAAATCCTTAGGGATGACAGATATCTTCAACCAGGTCAAAGCTGATCTTTCTGGAATGTCCCCAGCCAAGGGCCTGTATTTATCCAAGGTCATCCACAAGTCATACTTGGATGTCAGCGAAGAGGGCACCGAGGCAGCCGCCGCCGCTGGGGACAGCATCGCTGTAAAAAGACTCCCCATCCGGGCTCAGTTCATGGCGAATCGGCCCTTCCTGTTCTTTATAAGGCACGGTCACAGCAACACGATTCTCTTCTGCGGCAAGCTCGCCTCTCCATAAACAGCTGGGATCGAGCAAGGCTCAGGGTGACAGAGGAGGTGCAGGGGCAAACCTGTGACTACCCCGTGGCCAAAAAACTGTTCACACCTCACACACCTCTGTGCCTTGGTTTGCTCATCTGCAAAATAAGTCTAGGAACTCTCCCAACTTATTTCATGAATTGGTGAACCTAAGGCTGTGGTAATCACGGAAGAAGGTACATTTACACAAAAGTTTTTCTAGCTTTCTCACCTTGGGGTCTCATTTGAGTGCTGTCCGGGTGACATGATCAAGTCAATGAGTAATATTTTAAAGAATTGGATTTTCTTGACTTGGATATATCAATGAGATCTTGAATAAGTGACCTGACTGCTCTGCCTTCAGAAAAAACAGCTTAAGGGCTTCAACTTTGGTTGGATTTTTAAATATTATAATTTTCCTTGCATGTGTAGATACAACAATTTTAGTTCAAAATTCTGTATTGACTAAAATAAATGCATGAAATGCCTTAAGCTCTTTGAAGACTTGTAATACACTGCAGCTTATAAGAGGAGACTTTGAATACAGTGAAGTCTAATTTGGCGAACATTTTAGTGGAATTTTTGGCCAAAGCCTTGTTAGGTACTAAATTGAATAACACATTTCTCTTCTTCCTCCTCCTCCTCTTCCTCTTCCTCCTCCTCCCTCCTTTTCTTCTCCTTTTTAAATAATGCAGTGAGTAAAAGTTCAGAACAGCAAAAGAAATCAATCGGAAGATTTTATTTTAAAGAAAGCCTCCTTGGGAGACCGAGGCGGGTGGATTGTTTGAGCTCAGGAGTTCGAAACCAGCCTGAGCAAGAGCGAGATCCCGTCTCTACTAAAAATAGAAAGAAATTAATTGAACAACTAAAAATATATAGAAAAAA
>CAUYSK010090311.1:0-38792 GCA_963575035.1 Avahi laniger | reverse complement strand
AACACTTCTCACTTGGTTCTAGTACTGGATGCCTACTCTGCTCTGTGTTAGAGATATAAAATGGTGTTTGATGTTATTTGAGACATTATGGAGAGATTTAATTATTTGTAATAAAAGATTTGCTACAGTGTGATAACTGCCAAAAAAAAAAAATTAGCTAAAGTGTCCGCAGACATTTACCTACCATTGCTTTACATTATGTAAAATATTTGTGATTATATTAGTCACTGATATACATCAACATTACTACACATTGAGTTTGGCCTCGATTCACATATATTCCCACATGTGCTACAAATAAGTCCCTTCTAAAAATGATCTTACCTGCATCTGGGGCAAAAGAAGTGAGTTCAGATAAATATGTAAAGGAATCAAAATGGTGTGTTGACATTTTTCAGGACACTTTTCTTTCTGAAGATATTTGTAATTTAGCAATTTGACAGCCCACCCCTGTACACACCAATGCACCTATACACTTGAATATACTTAAATGTACATACAACATCCATCTGTTCCCTTTGTATTAACAGCAAAGCACAAATGCTCTATAGAATAAAGGAACCGTCAAGTGACATAAGCTTTATTGGGATTCTCAATAGAAAATCAGGGAGAGCAGTCACCAATAAAGGATTTGGGGACAATATTAACAAGAAGCTGCACCAGAAAGTTCATCATAGACTGTTTAGGCTTTTAGAGATCATCATTTCACAGATGAGGAAAATTAGACCAAATGAAATTAAAGGACTTGTCTTTAGCCATTTGCCTGTTTAATTGTTACATCAGAACAAGAACCCAGGTTTCCTGACTCCCCTTCACACTAAAATTACCCACCCATAGATCAGGCAAGCAGTGGTCATAACTCTCTGCTAATACCCCTGGCTTCGCTCCAGGATAGAAGCTGTTTATTTCTCCAGCCTCTCTTAATGATAAAGGCCTAGCTAACCCAGTCCCCAAATTTAAATAAGTCGGGTATTTAAAAGGTTATAGAAAAGGACATATTTTACCTGGATGTGGAAAATAGCACAGCTACAAGTAAAATGCTTCCTACTCCAGTAGCAACTGTTGCCACAATATATAGCCCTCTATATTTAGATATGCTAAGGTACCTGGTAGTTTAGGATTATCTGATTACAAAAAGACCAATAATTAAATATAATTTGCATGCAGTGCTTAGAAATTTGCAAGTTATTTCATATACATTATCTTACGAAACCATCCTATGTAAAATTTAACTCTTATGCATCCTTTAGTCATTAGTTGAAAAGCTGCTTTACCTGGAAAGCCCTCCCTGATCTCTCTGGGTAAGTCAGGTGTCCCTTCCACCTGTTCCTCTAGCATTTAGCTCCCTGAACTCTATTTCTATGCAGGGACAGAAACTGTTTCTATCTCATCCACATATGTGTACCCAAAACCTAGCAGAGTGCCTTGCATACATTAAATACTAAATAAATATTTGTCAACAAATGAATAAATGAACAAGCAATTGAACAAAAGAAATATTCAAACAACTTGGGAGTGAAGGAAACACAGAAGTTTGAAAGATCAGGAGTTTGCTATGAAGACAGCTGTACAGGCTGAGGGTCAGGTCTTCTATGCCGTTCTTTCTTTCCTCAATTTCTGCATCAACACATTTTCTAAAACCTCAGTGCATTCACCATAATGGCTTCTGCAGCTGCAGGTCTAACGGTAGGGCAAGATAAGAAAAAGACAGAAATATCAATGCCTTTTTTTTTTTTTACATCTGAGTCCAACTATAAATTGTTTGTAAATCAGAAACTACCTGAAAGCTTCCTTTTTAGCTAATGCTACTGTGGCTATTCAATAGGAATACAGTTCTCTTTGGGTACCTTTTGGGTCATAGCTGGATGCGTTAGTTTACTTTATCAAACATACAGAATACACCAGAAGGAAGATGGTAGAGATCATCTCCTTGCTATGACTTTGTAAACCTCACATAAGAGCTTGAAGGTCTGGGAAGTGACAGATGGAGGATTTTATCTTTCACAAAACAATCACAAACATAGTTGGACCACCTACACTCCGGAGGCCCATACTGATTGTAATGGGAAGTAAAAGTCACATGGCCCTGGTCGGAATGTGGCTTTTTCAATCCCAAGATAGCTGATCGATATAATAATTTTGGCACCACTTAGGTTAGAACAAAAATGGCCAACAGCAATGTGGGCTATCGCTAACATCCGAATTTCTACATCAAATAAATGAAACTGTCTTCCCCACTTCCTTCTCTCCTCTACCCCATCCCTCCCCCTGTTTAAGCTCCCCTGGGAATAATTTGTCATCCCTGCGAGCCCGAACGGCTGACTTTAAAAATATATGTTTATAAAATATTCGTACTATGCTCTCAATTTCAGACTCACTTGAAATAAAGCAGCCATAATCCCTGTGACAGTTGCCACCATTAATGCCGATCATAAACGCTGGTAAAGAGGCGGAGATGCTGATTTACCACGCTTCGCTGTGCTTGCGTGTCCTCTTTCTAATAAAAATCAGGGAAATTATTTCTTTCTGAAAGCTAAGAGCCTCAACATTTGTATCACGAACCTCCTCTCCTGCACAAATTCAGTGCTCCCCACGCTATTTTTTTCTTCTCAAGGAGCTGCCAGTGTAAATGCGCCACTTGAGCTCCGTGGCACAGCGAGCTGAGAGACCATATGTCCTACATCCAGAGTGGGAAACTTGGTGTTGAGGGAGCAATGAAGTGAGCTATCACTCAGACTCCGAGATAAAAGCTGTTTGAGGCTCCCTTTCAGTTTATAGATATAATTTGAAAAGCTTAGATATCTATCCCGCAAGAATTTTTCCTCCCAAGATTTAGATAGAAAGAGTGATGCTACAATGTTGGATATGAATAATATCCTATTATTATTTTCTCCTTTATTTTGCATCTAGCACATTAATATAGACGAAGTCAAACAGCACTAAAAGCATCCAGGAGTAAGATGTGCTACAATCGTCGGCATATAAATCTGGGGAAGATGCAGGACTCCAGGAATACATAGTATTAAATGGATTCAGCTTGATTCTTTGGACGATACTTTCACTTAACTCAAGATTATATTCCAGAAACACTAAGAGTTGTAAAACGAGTTTTTTACCTGGCCGTATTACCAATTATAACACCGGTCTCCAGAAATCCAGAGATTTGTTTGATGGAAAGTGATCCATGGGTATCACATACACACACACATGTGCAGCACACATGTGCACACATACACACACTTGCCTTAAAGAAACCAAAAAAATCAAAGTGTTCAAACCAGTACTTTGATTCATATTAATTCAATGCAATCATAACCTCCCCCCAAAAAGACAATCATAAAGTGAGTTTCACAATTCGTTTATTTTATTCTTTCCTTACTTGTTAATACTTATGAGTACTTACTATGTAGAAGTCACATGGATAGATGTTAGAGATACAATGAAGAACAAAACAAACAATCCATTCTTTTATGTATTTTATTTTCTAAGAGTGAAAATCCACTCATAGAACTTACTTGCCAGAGTGGAGATAAACAAAAAGCAAAGTTTCTTGAAATTGTCTTAAGTATCAAAAAGAAGACGTATAGTATTGTGTGACAGAGCACACTGTCGCGTTCCGAGGAAGTCAGTCTCGCATTATGTAATATTGTATGTGCCAGTTTGTCTCTCCTGTAAATTCACCATCACTGCCTCTTCTTAATGATCAAAATGGTTAGGGTTAAGCTATTCTAGTAAAGCTTCAGACTCCACCCTGTTTGAAATACACTAGGAAGAGAGCTGGAAAGAATCACTGAAGAGCTAAGCAAGCAGACCCAGAAGACAAGACTGTGAGCGATTTTCAGGGAACAGGAATGAGTCTTGAGTGGTGTCAGGCACATCACAAACGTTCCAGGATGGACGGATGGGTGAATGGACAGACCGATCCAGAAGAACATCAGGAAAGGAAAGGAAGAATCCTTAATTAAGCATAAACAACAAACGCTGAGTGTCTGCTGTGATCCAGGTACAGATTAAGAGCTCTAGGACACATAACAATATTAGCAACAGTTAACATTTATTGAGCACTTACTAAGTTCCAGGCACCGTGCTAAGCACTTTTACACATGTTAATGTTCACAACAATCTAACGTGATAGTTAGTATTATTAAACCCATTTTGCAGATGAGAGATTAGAGAGGACTTTTTAAAAATCAACTTGCCAAGGTCACACAGCTAACACATAGGGGTTTGAGGATTCAAGTCTGGGCATTCTACTCATTTTCCTGCAGTCCTATTTTAATAAGTTGTCCTCTTTAGATAAATAACCTTACAATCTATTGAAGGGAAGAATTCTAGATAAATATAAGTCAATAAAATGTAAAGTAAGTACCGTGAAACACTATTTAAAAAATTGTATATTGTCTTAAAGATGTAAACCTCACATTCAGCTGATGCTGTGAAAATCAGTAGACCCCAAAGATTCAGTGACCATACTCAGTAACACGTCCCACGTTCTACACTCTCTTTAAAACAACTTACTCTGTTCATTTCTATCACTCTTTCAACTGAAATACACTATTTCTCTTTCTTCTTTATTTAATATTTAGAGTCAATCCTTTCCTTCTTTGTTTCTGGAATGTCTTGTACATATTTTTTATAATTATCATTTTTTTTTAGATACCTGCTTCACCCAGCAAATTAAGTTCCAAGCAGGTTATAACTCTCTCCATGCTTTCTCCCTAACCTCACTGCCCAGGTTGGGCATGTAGCAAATATTCAATAAAATATTCATTCAATAAACTGTTAGGTATCTTACTGGCCACACAGATGACACACAATAATATGGCCTCAATTTAAACGCAATAGTTGTAACTCAGCTCTAGATTAAGTGACTTCTTGATGCACAAAGACTTTTGAGATGACAGGATTCGACATTATTTTACTACGGTTGCAAATAAACCATTATTTTACTATAATGAATGAAGAGAAATCTGGAGCACTTAAAACTGCCAATAATATTTTCTCAATCATTATGTGTATTTCTACAAGGAGCCAGACTAAAAGTGGCAAGTACACGTCCCTCGTGCCAGTACGCTCCTCTTCTACTCTGCAAGAGACATGGCTAATCAATCACATTCATTGCTTCTGAGCTTGGACTCGTCTTCTTCACATCACTTTCAGCATGACATTCCAGTAGTTGTTGCCAATGGATGGGGGCCTCATCATCAGTTAATATCCGCATGTCATGCTTGACCTGGACCAATGTCACACAATTTTCCTATATATAACATTTTACCACTTGGTGCTTCCTCTTCTAGTGAGGAAAGAAAGCATATGGGCATCTCAGGGAAATCTTACATAACGAGAGTTCCAGATCTTATTTGAGCCAGCTAGGTCCCAAGAGCAAGTCTATAGACCATTACTGATCTGCAATTGATTTTCTCACCACTTCAGGGTGAAAAAAAAAAGAAAAGAAACAAGAGAAAAATAGTCCGGTTACTAATCTGACTGGTGACATTAGAATCACCTAGAGAGCTTTTTAAATCCTATATACAGATCCCCAATCTTGAATTAACATCTCTAGGAAGTAAGTATAAAGACTATGTGAATATATATATATATATATGATGTGCAGTCAGATTTAGGTACTGCAGAATTTTTTTGTCTGTAGGTTTAACATTTCAATTGTATGCTTTTGATAAAGAATATTTTTTCCTTAAATGATGTCACTCTTATTCTTAATTTTTAGTTTTAAAATGTCTTTCATTTATGAAAGAATAGAAATAATAAACAGTAGTGGTGAGAGTATTTTGGGCTACTTCATTTTTCTGAAATTTTGCTGTTCCCTTAAATGCCTAGCGGTACCCAGGTCTCCGAGGAGTCTGAGCATGCAGGGAGAAATGGTGGGTGGGATAAGCTATCCAGAAAGCTACTTTCCTTCAAAACTGAAGAAATTTCTGGGAGGTAGTTCAGGCCAAGAGGAAAAAAATGTCAAGAGAACAAATTAGGCTAAGCGGCAAAGCCTTCTCCCAAGAAGCGGAGGGGAAAGTTCTGGTGTTTGTCGTGTGCGTGACCCTGGCACAGCTGATGCATAGTCTTCGAGTCTAGGTGCCATCAGTGCCATTATAAAGATAAAGGGACAGATTATGACGTGAGACACAAGAAGACTGAGCTCTGTCATTAAAACCTCTGCGAGCTATTGCGGTTTGAAAGCACTCAGTGGTGTAGCACAAGGGAGGAGACAGAGGCATTGCCCCGCTCTCCACGTGTCACCGGTAGCGTTGGTGTCTCAGAGCCCTCAGTGGACCTGTGGCAGTGGCAGCTCGGTGAGCGACAAAGAAGGAGCTGCCGTGAGCAGGGAGACACCACGGTGCTCGACAAAATAGGGCAGCAGAGCCCAGGAGGGGATCAGCAGTGTCTGAGAGACGGCGTTCTGAGCACAGGGAGCCCAGCGGCCGTGTCCAGGAGCGAGCGGTGCTCAGGGAACGCCGAGCAGTTCTCTGTGAGCGTTTACAAGAGGCCTCCCAGAAGCACTAGAGCTAAAGAGGGACAGTTCTTCGTGGGGAGCTCAGACTAGGCTTAGTACACTCTGCAAGTGCCCAAGAAGTTTCGAAACCTAATGTGACTGTTACCCCTTTCAAAGCCCAGTGTAGTGTAGCCCTTAGAGCAAGCAGCCTCTATGAAATAAGAATGGAAGGCACACTAGAATGTTCTGCAGGGACACTAGAATGTTCTGAAATTTTGCTGTTCCCTTAAGCAGGCCTAGTGGCACCCAGATCTCAGATGGGTCTGAGCGTTCAGGGTGAAATGGTGGGTGAAAATCCTCCAGCTTCTGGGTCTCTCTTGGTCACAAATACACAGCATCGAACTAGCCCATGGAGTTACCATCATATTAGGCGTGAGGAAAATAAGACATCTAGGAGCTAAGTAACTCATATGAAGCTGCTTGGCTAGAAAATATGGTATTGAGATTTGATCTGAAGACAAAGATCTGCTACTCTATATTATATCAGACTCTTCTCTCTCTAAAATCAAATGAGATAACAGCATTAAGAAAACATGAGGTTTTACACATAGGAAACATATTGTTGTTAAAGTATTAATACTCCCTAGTTGTGCCATGAAATTACACTTACTATGTTTCCAAACAGAATACATTAATTCCAAAATGTAGATCATTCCCACTAACCTCCTTTTTGTTTCTTTCTATACATACAAATGACAGGGTGTAGGACTAGAAAATCCTCTGTACAGGGAAACACAGAACAATTCAATTAATAATTTCAATTTCATTTGGCATTAAAGGTGTTTTAAAAATAGATGTCTTTATCTCAATGAAAGCAAGACCATTAAATGAAAAGAAGTCCCTCTGAAGATTGAGAGCTCATTGGCACTAAATTAGTCAGTGGATTTAAAATTACAAGGACTTAAAGCCCAGGAAATATTTTATAGGGTCTTTTATCCAGTGACATTATATAGTAGGCCTTGGGAGAAAGGCAAAATTCATTCCGAAGAAGCGTGAGGAGCTAAAACCTTAAAGAAAAAAAAAGTACTCTTGGAACTGTAAAAAAAAAGACAGATGACATTGAACAGTCTAATATCATTTTCCAAGCAGAGTGCATTAAAAACAGAAGGGAACAAAGTAAATGTAAATTAAGCCCATCTAAAAGTTAAGTAAACAGAATTTATTAGAATTTAGGAAATCTAAGTTTCTGTTCTTATTCCTAATGATGTGCACTGTTATTATACAGGCAAACTTTTTCAAAACAAGTATAATTCTTCTCTCAACAGTTTCCCTTTAATTAACTCTCTGGTCTAATGTCAGCCAATTGTTTTCAAACGGTGATTAACTTCTGCTCCACTGTGTGAACAGTGACCAAGCTGTGTCTCCACGGCAGCTGCCACTTCATACCTGAGGAGGCAAAGGATATGATTGCCTGCTGGATTGTATAATAGCTGGGGGAACATAAAAATGAAAATGTCCTTGAAATCTTCAACAGACAACATTAATAACGACGACGTAGTCACGTAGATGACTTTTTCCCCTCCATCTCTAATAGAAAACAATAAGAGAACAGGATTATCAGCATAATCCTATACATTAAAATAAGTTTGCAAACCTAATGTTAAACCACCAAGGTTACTCAGGTGACTCTTACTTAAACAACAAATAATTCAGTCTAGCTGAGTTACTGTAGAGTCAAGTAGAGAAAAAGATGTTTGCTGGAAGTATCGACTCATTAATTCATACTATGCATCCCCATCTGTGCAAACTCTGGAGGAGGTACAGGGATAGAAATGAAGTGGATCTGGATCTTTCCATCAAAGTAACCACAGAATCTGCCAAAGATCCAGAAACCAGAAATGATCACTCCTTAAAACCAATACAAAACTTTACCCTTAATTCAAGAATCTATGCATTTCACTGACCAAGCATCTAACCTTTTCTATCTTAGCTTTTCTTGAGTATAAAAAAATGATATTTTTATATACTCATAAGATTTTAAGGAATTTAAAAATCACTAAAATTATCCCCCTAACATTTTTAGTAGAAAGCTTCATAACAAGATATCTTTACTGATCCTTGTGTCTAATACATTGTTTCTAATCAACACTAAGACATGCAGATGTTAAATTAATTCACCAGTCACCTAGATGTCAATGTGATAGTCTACCTATCATCTGGTAATTTCTATATGTCTGGAGGTAGCCAGATGCTTGATATTTGATCACTAAAGAATTTGAAAGACTGGCTATCTCTTAATAGTCACGTCAAAATTTTGGTTTAAAGTAGAAACTAAATATCAAGAGATTGTTTTCTTTTAACTCAAATCCTTCGTGCTTTAACTTGATCAAGTTCTTTCTTCTTATTTTGTTGTGAAGCAAAAAGAATGATGTCTATAACTTCCTATGTCTTGGTCTTGATAGAAAACAGTGGTTCTATTGATTAACATTGGTAATGTCTTGAAATTTATGATAGATGATAAGTACCATATTATTGAGATTATTAATCCACTTACTTATTCAACAATTACTGAATACCACTACGAACCAGATACTATGTTACATATACTGGCGATGCAATGGAGAGACACAGTCTTATTCTCCTGAAGCTTTTAGCCTTGTGAGAGAGACAGAAAAATAATCACATAGACATATACAGAACTCTGATAAATGATTTAAGCAGGAGATACCCAGTATTATGAAAGCCTGCAGTAACAGAATATGACATTTTGGAGAAAGTCAGAGGCAGCTTCCATAAGTAAGTGATATTCAAGCTGAGAAAAAGAAGAATTGGGAGAAAAGAAAAAGAATTGTCCCAGAGGTAAGAACATATATAAATCCCCGTGGCAAGAGAAAACATGATATAAGGTGGCAGTTCTCAAAATGCGGTCAAGAACCCCTATGAAAATAGTCCAAAGTAAAGTCATAATCAGATGTTACTTGAATTCTTTCACTGTGATTCTCTCATGGGCATACTGCGGGGTCTTCCAGAGGCAACGTGACATGCGACAGTGCCACGGGTTAAATGCAGGAGCAGATATGAGAATCCAGCTGTCTTTTATTAAGCCAGACCTTAAAGAAGTTTGCAGGAATGTATAGCAAAGCCACTCTTCTTACTAATTATTTTACTTGGGAAAATATAGTTAGATTTTATTTTAAAAAAACAATTGACATGTAATAGCCCAGTAATGTTATTTTTAATGCATTAATAAATGAACGCTTTTAAATTTTTATTTCTAATTATGATAAACATCAGTAGATGTGACGTGCATAAACCAAAGCTCATTGGCATCCTTGGTAATTTTTAAGATAAAGAAGGGAGGGGTCCTGAAACCAAAAAGTTAGAAACCTGTTGATAAAAGGAAATAAAAAAGGGGAGTGCGATATACACATGTGCATGTGTGTGTGCTTGTGTGTGTGTGTGTGTGTGTGTATTTGAAATAAGGAAGATGAACAGTAGCTCTTCGGTTCTTAGAATCACTGCTGGCCCCATATTTTGTAGGGCTCAGTGCAAGCAAAAGATTTGGGGCCCCTTATTCAGAAAGCAGGGGGAAAAGTACTTTTAAAGGTGCTAAAATATAATTTTTTTCCCTTTCTTCAATGATCTCTATCTCTCATCTGTTATTTGCTATTTAACATAATTCTAAGTGTTGAAAGTTAAAATTTGTAATGATTATTGTGAATTTTACTGTTCATTTTTATACTGTGCAATATCAGTTTTAGATGCAATTCTTAGAGTATTGAATTCAGATGCAGAATCGCCAAAATTACACAATGTATTTCTCACTTCATAGATGCATAAATATTCTATTACATAAGAATAGTGGAAATGCTGCCACTAATTTTATTTCAATTCTTAATTTCACACACATTCTATCAATACAATAGAATCTCAATATCTCTAATCATCAGGAAAATGCAAATCAAAACCACAATGGGATATCATCTAACTCTAGTGAGAATGACCTTTATCAAAAAATCCCAAAACAACAAATGCCGGCTTATTGATGAGTAAAGAAGAAATGAAAGTAAAAGGAACTGTAAGTTGCCTTCTTTCCCTTTTCTTCTATGGCATCATTTTCATACGTAGTTGGCTAATAGAGGGAAGTATTTCGAATAAGAAATTATAGAGTGACTTGGTCATTCATGTTTCTTAGAATTCCACTGAGCTTTTTCTGTGTTTAAAGCAAGCTCTGGTTCGAATGAAAAAGATGGCATCCTCACTTAGTGGGATAGGCTAAATAATGGTCCCCAAAGGTGTCCACCTCCTTTTCTAGCTCCTAGAAAACCTGTCACTATATTATTTTACCTGGCAAAAGGTACTTTTCAGATGCGATTAAATTAAGGCTCTTGAGATGGGGAGATTATCTGGATTATCCAGGTAGGCTCATTGTAATTTTATAAGAGGAAATAGAAGGATCAGAGAGTCAGAGAAAGCAATGTAACAAAGGAAGCAGAGAAACAGAAAATCAAAAACACTATGCTATTGGCTCTAAAGATGGAGGAGGATGAGACCATGAGCTAAAGGAGGCAGCTTCTAGAAGCTAGAAAAGGAAAGGAACAGATTCCCCAGTAGAGTCTTCAGAAAAAATGCAGTCTTTGATTTTAGCCCCATTTTAACTTCCAGAACTTTAAGAAAATATATTTGGGTTGTTTAAGCCACTGAGTCTGTGATAATTTGTTATAGCAGCCAATAGGAAATTAACGCAGTAAATTACAGAGCTACTCAAAACTCCCGTGCATTGTGGGTCCACCAGATCTCTATGCTCAGGGCTGTGAGAAATGGCAGACACGCATGATGTATGTATCTCCTCTGCTCGTGCACATATTCTACAGTCCCATTGGACTTCACTTATAAAGTACAAGTTCAAAGAAAAAAATAAGAATTTCAAGACAGCAACAACAGAAAAGTAAGCCAAGCATGGGGCCCTCTGAGAATAAGGCCCTGTGCAAATGCACAGGTTGCTTGCCTCTGAAACCAGCCCTGCCTAGAAGGAATAGTCTCCAAAAATAAAACAAGTTGGTAGCAGTTGAAAAAAATATAGTACTATAATTTCAGTACTTGCCAGTATTCAAATTTGTTTTTATTAATACAAGTTTTCCTATCGTTCCTCCAAACACACGTACACACACACACACACACACACACACACACACACACACGCACATAGTTTTCAGGTTTGAAGTCCAGAAATATATATTTTTTAAAGCTGTATAATTGATTGATCATTTCTGTGTTCAGAAACACTGAGAAACTCTACCATTTTCAAGTTTCATAAAACGAAGGATCAGAAGTTGGAAAGAGACCAATATCCGTTCCTCTGAGAAGCATTTTCAACAGCCACCCAAATATATAGTGAAGCCAACATAACCACATACAGTTGGCATGCTGAAGTCTGGATATTGTTTCTGCATAAGAAGTTGAATATTGAGAGTGGGAGCTGATTTGAAAGTTAACAAAATCTAAGAGAAATGGAAAATTATTCTAAAGATTCAGAGAATGGGCAAAGCTCTAAACCCTATTTAATGGAGGAACCAAAAGAAAATTTTGGAAAACTTTATGATATCTTCAGGAGAATGCAATAAATTACAGCCAATAAGGCCAGGGAGTCTTAAGAAAAATAAACAATAAAATAGGACAGGTAGATGAGACACAAAGACAGCAAAGTAAGATTTAAAGGGATATCCAAAAATGTTTCATATGTTTGCTGGCCATTATTCTGTCTTCTTTTGAAAAGCTTCTGTTCATGCCCTTTGCCCATTTATTGATGGGGTGGTTTAATTTTTTCTTGTTAATTTTCTTAAGTTCTATACAGATGCTTGTTATCAGCCCTTTATTGGATGTGTACAATGCAAATATTTTCTCCCATTCTGTAGGTTGCAAACATATAAAAAAGTGCTCAATATCTCTAATCATCAGGAAAATGCAAATCAAAATCACAATGGGATATCATCTAACTCTAGTGAGAATGGCCTTTATCAAAAAATCCCAAAACAACAAATGCCAGCATGGATGTGAAGAGACTGGAACACTCTTACACTGCTGGTGGGACTTCGAAATAGTACAACCCCTGTGGAAAGTAATTTGGAGATATCTCAAACAGCCAAAAAATAGAAATATCATTTGATCCAATAATCCCACTACTAGGCATCTACCCAAAGGAAGAAAAGATATTCTATAATAAAGACATCTGCACTCAAATGTTTATGGTAGCACAATTCACAATTGCAAAGTTGTAGAAACAACCCAAGTGCCCATCAATACATGAGTGGATTAATAAATTGTGATATATGTATGCCATGAAGTTCTAATCAACTACAAAAAACAATGGTGATCTAGCACCTCTTATATTTTCCTGGATAGAGCTTGAGCCCATCCTTTGAAGAGAGATATTACAAGAATGGAAAAACAAGTACCACATGTACTAGCCATCAAATTGGTACTAACTGATCAACACTAAAGTGCTCACATGATAGTAATACTCACTGGGTGCTGGTCAGGTGGAAGGAGGGTGACGGAGGTGGGTAAACTCACAACTAATGGATGCAGAGCACACTTGGGGGATGAGCACACTTGTAGCCCTGGTTTGGGCGTGGCAAAGGCATTATATGTAACCAAAATGTTTGTACTCCCATAATATTCTGAAATAAAAAAAAAACGTTTCAAAGGAAACCAATATTATAATAGCTGAACAAAAATATTTGCATATAAAAAGCATAACTGATAAGAAATAAAATGAAAATGATATGAAAATGCATTAGATGTAAAAACAGAGAATTAAAATCAGCCCAACAATTAGGGGTATTTTCAAGAAATTTGGAATCAAAGTAATAACCAAAACATAATTAAAAAAATAAGGTGAACTAAGGAAAATAATAGAAAGAAATTCTTTATAACTATTCAGCTAAATTTTTTTTAAATTAACATAATCAAGGGGAAAAAAATCTATGTAAAAGCAGAAAAAAATAAACATATTAATCACTAAGAAATTAAAACCAGGTGGACACTGATGTCTCTAAAATTACATAGCAGAAAAATAACAAAACAATACACATAAAATTGCCAGGGAAATAGAACTATGACCTATAAATTAGGCCTGGTCAAAATGTCATTCACTTTTGGAAACAGCAGAAAGACATCGTCAGATGTACAAGAGCTCAAAAATATAACATCTCTGTGCCTTTCTTGAAAATATCTTCTACAGCATACTAAAGGTATCAAATGTTAACCAAAAGTAAGAGTTAAATAAAGGGAAAGTTAGGTTATAAAGATATAAATGATGTACCCTGAGAATAGTTTAACAGAGTTAAATTTAAATAACTCTCATTAGTTGAAATAAAAATTTGAATACAAATGTCAAAAATAATCATTGCAAGAGAAGATTATGAAAGGTAGCACATATTTAGTGAAGAATGGTTATCTGGGTTGCAACCCTCAGATTGTATTAACATTAGTGAGGACTACAGCTTTCAACTACCAGGAAGATAAAACTAAAGAAAACAGCCACATTTTATGAGACTAACAAAATACAAAATGAGAGGAAAGAATTAAGATAAAATATTTGAGAGTGATACAAAAGCTTAAATTCCTCTATTAAATACAAAGATTCTCAAATTAGATTAAGAGACATAATATATTTATATATCTTATGCTTCCAAGAGATCTACCTAAAATAAAGTGGCATTAAAACGTTTTGAGAGATTTCTCAAATTGGGAACAAACTGCCTGAAACCACAGATTTAATAGGGTCAAGAACTGATCGTGTACATTAACATGACTTTACTATTCCAGTAAATTCTTGCCCAGGAAAATAAAGTTTCAAATAACATTACTATTTGCTTTATGAAGTCCTTACAAATCTGTTTATGCAAACAATAAACTGCTCAATTGGCCTCCTCCTCAGGCATTAGAGTAAATTGCCCCCTTCTCAGGAAAACAGATTTCTAAAATGGGCAAACTTCTTCATTATAAAACAAATGTTCATTTGTCAAGACCCACTTTTATGGGTCTTTTTTATGTCCACCAGTCCTAAACTAATATCAAAAACTTTGCAAAATCCTTCTCCGATCCCTGCATTTAAAGCTTTGGCTTAAACCAAACCCCAAAGCTCCCTAAATATCCACCGAAATATCCACCTAAATATCTTCCCTAAATATTCACCTAAATGTGGTATTCTTCTTTATTGCAGTAAGTATTAATAATAAACTCATCTGTGCCTGAAAAACGTATTTTAAGGTATTTTCTTCAAAGTTGGCAGACAACAAAATAAACTCAAAAATAAAAAAGCTATCATCCATTTTCAGATAAACTAAATGATAATTTATAGACCAATCTGGATATTATTTTATGTTGATTAAAAAGATAAAATCCATGACAAATTTACAATGTCATAAATCCTTAAGTGCTAAATAATATAGTGTCAAACAAATAAAATTCAAACTTAAAAATGTGGAAAGAAATTGATAGAAACAAAAATTGCAGTGGGAGAACTTAACCTTTAACAGGTCAAGTAGTCAAAAAAAAAAGGAAGACAAACCACAGACAAATGCAAATAAAAAGAAAGAGTAAAAATGATAATTTCAGACAAAATCAATTTTAAGGCAAAAAGCAATAAACTGATAAATATCATTTCTTATTGACAATTTGAATAATTCAATTAATAATTTTAAATTCACAACTGTAGATTACATTCTGTAGACTACAAAAGAAAAATACCTTTCCAAGTGTATTTGGAACAATAATTTTTTTAAAAAAAACTGATAATAGATTACTCTGTAATAGAGAAATTTCAAATTCCTAAAGTAAATGCTATTCAAGCCACAGTTCCCGGTCACAGTGCCAGAGAATAAGAAATTAATAACTTATTTTAACTAATCAAAATGAAAACGTAAAACATCCGCCTACACAGCTATTGGTATAAAGAGAAAATTTAAACACCCATTGCATTTCATGTAGAAAAACATTAAAATAAGCGAGCTACTTATTGAAGCTTATGTCTTGCAGCCAAAGCTGTTTTCATCCTAATAACAGCTGACAATTTTTCGGGAAAGTTGATTCTATGGTTGGAATGTGTCCCCTAAAAAGCGTGTGCTGGAAACTCAACCCCCTAGTGTAACAGTATTGTGAGGTGGGGCCGAATGAGAGGTGCTTTGGTCATGAGGTCTCCACTCTCACGAATATACTAATGCCAATTAGCAAAGGGTTTAAGGCTGCAAGTTAGATCTCTTACGCTCTCATGCTCTCTTGTCTTTCTTCCTCTACCATGAGATGTCACAAAAAGAAGGCTCACACCAGATGCCAGTACCTTAATGTTAGACTTCCCAGCCAGCAGAACTGTGAGAAATAAATTTCTTTTCTTTATAAATTACCCAGTCTGGGGTACTCTGTTATAGCAGCATACGCTGGACTAGGAAAGCAGTTAATTAAGTACATTATAGGCATTTTCTTATTTAATTGTAACATCTCTTTGAGGGGGTATTATTACTGTCTTTAGTTTATACATGCAGACACTGAAGCTTGGAAAGCATAAGCCAGGAGATGGGACCAAGACGGCCAACTAGGAACAGGTAGTGTGTGTTTCCTCCACAGAGCGGAAGCAGAATAGCAAGCAGATTCTCACATTGCAAACAGATTATCTAAAAGAGAATGCTAGGATTCACCAGGGAAGCAATGGGAAGCACCAAAAGTGGGTAAGGAGAGGGTTGAAGACAACTTGCCTGGCCAGGAACTCGCTAAGAGCTAGGAGAAGCTCTAGGATATGGGAGGAAAGTAAGAGAGAAACCCCCAGGGCTCCACACTCTGAGATGAGCTTTTACAATCTTGGCCACAACAGAACGCCCTGACCCACACAGGTTTCAGGCCAAACATAGGGAGCTACCTGGAGATTACATACAGACGTTGCTCTAGAAAGGGAGCCCACATGGAATCCCATAGGTATCCAAGCCTGTTATATAAGCTTATTTTGTTTTCAAAAGTGAGGACAAAGAGTTATGCTATCAGCAAAGAGAATTAATTGCAAATAATAGAAGAAAAAATCTGACACAAATAATCAAGAACTAATCCAAGTTAAAAAAATACAGTAAAGTCAGCTGAAAAAGATCTAATATATTAGCAAAGAACAAATAGAGATTAGTTAAATGATTTGAAATTTCAAAAAAAGAAGAAAACACAAAAACATAATATCAGAGAAGAGCAAAACCAAAAGATGTTCCAATTTTGATGCCTGATAAGTTTCTGTCCTCATTCACTTCTGTATCATTTCTTTTTCCATTGCTAAATGAATCTTTCTTGGCACTCCAACTGTAGAAATATATCATTCTCTAAGAATGTATAATAGGAATATTCCTTTTCTCTAAGTCAGTGTAATACCCGAAGGAAGGAATTGTCAAGTGGTAAGTTAATTCCAAAACTAATTAACTATTTAGTTATAACTAAGTGACAAGTAAAAATGAAAGGTGGAGTAAGAGAGATGGTTTAGTTTATAAAAGAAAATAACAATATGATCCTTGCTTTTAATGAGTTAAAATTTATTTTCAGTTATAAAAATATTCTTTAAAAAACTAAAAAAAAAATGTTAAGAAAATCTAAGTACTTCTGAAACTATAAGTTAAAATGAGCATTTTCTATCTCCACTTTATCTGAGACCCGAAAGATCTAGAACAAAGTAATAGATGGCAAGTACTTCCACATTCCAAATCAGATGCTAGATCAACTACATGGAAATTACAAGATAGCTAAAAAGAGATTTTGCAAATCTTAGCATTTTAGCCTCTGAAAATGTATAAAAAGGGTTCAAGTTAAACCAAGAAAAAGGAAGATAATTTCTCAGGTGAAAAAAAAAGAAATTTCTGCAGTATTTTTCCTCCACAATCCCTCATCCCTATGGGTGAAATGAGGAAGCATAGATTCAGTCAAACCTCTTGAAGAACTTGATATTTGCCCCGTTAAGTTTAAAAAAAGCACAAAGATTTAGTTTTTGACACACCTCTGAGAAATGTTAGGGCAAAGACCACTGCAATAATCCAAGCATGAGGGGCTATAGGAATTCACTATTCCTGTTTTACAAAGAAAGAAAATCTTCTGTGGCATTCTAGCAATTTCACTCTACTGCTCTGGCTCCATATTTGTCCATCAATTGATCTTGACCTAGCCTATCCTCCTGTTCACCTACTTCCAGCTCACCTTGCCAATTCTTGGCTGCCATTTTGTCTGCCCATTCAATAAAAATTGAACTTGTTTTCTATTCATAATATTAAACATTTAAGCGAAGATCATTTAAAGGCTGAAGTATATGTTACATTCATCAAGTGATTCTCCCAGGACTTCTAACTGAAACAAATGACCTTTTCCACTGAAGAATATAAACCTTTTTTCCCCTACCAATAAGAAATGGTTCTGATTCCAGACCAATGTCAAGATCTACCTGTCCACTGGATCATGGTTCAAATAAAACTAGGCCACATATTAAAGAAAAATCTTAAAGAATAACCTTATCTTGTTCTCTTTTAGTTTCTCAAATAACCTTGTCTGTTAAGTGAAAGAATAACACACCCAGAAGCATGACGCTCCTAAATTCAGAGACAAGTAATTGGGTAAATGTAAAACATACTCTTTTATCCTGTTAGCTTTATTTCGTCCAGTGTCATGGCAAGAAGGAATCAGAAAGGAAATGGTTTCTGACAAAATTTTACTTCAACCAATTTAAATTAAGGGGCTACTTTAAAGAATCAATGAAAACCGCAGCTCCATTAAAACAATAAATATAAATTAGAGATATATGTGCCAATCCCATAGCTTGAGATGGCATACAGGTTGTTTCTTTAGTTTGGGGGTTTTAACAATGAAGATCTCATGATGATATCTTAGTTGCCAAACCAGTTCTACAAAATAGAACTACCAGGAACACTTCATAACTGAATGTTGGTATCACCCAGATTGTCCTGTGGAATGATTAAAGCTTCAGAAACTTCTGTTTTCCCCACAAACCTATGAACTGTGACATTCTCCAGTACAACTTCAAAAGCCATGAATTTGATACATGAACTATTCCAGAAACACAAATACCATGCTTCACAGAAAAGGAGCACACGCCAGAACATGTAAACATTGGACATGCTGTAATAGAGCTGCCTACAGCTCTCCTCTTGCCAAGGGTTCAATATAACTTAAAAGCATTCTATGTACAGGAGATCAAGAGGATTACCAAAAAGTCACTTTAAACACTATTGCATTTACAACGAGGGTTATAGGGGTCGGTCTGTTCGTAAACAAAAATAATAACTTAAAAATACCTTTATCTCTAAGGAGTTATGGAAATTCATAGTATAAAATGAGAGAACAAAAGAGAAACAGAAGCCACATGAGAAATCAGAATAATGGAGTGTGGAAAGAAAGCGGAGAAATGCCACAAGGGCTGGCGTAGTCAGGATTGTAAAGGGTATAGTCATTTGGTGCCACCAAAAGCCTGACTCGAGTTAATGCTCGTTCTGAGTTAGATAGAAAGTTATCAGTTGAATTCCTGCCTTGTGGAAAACAGAGAGGAAGACAGAAAAGGGAAGGTGTAAATAAAGCCCAATTATACTACTCTTTGTAAACATTTGGGACATCTATAACCAAAATTGTCAAGTACATGAAAAAGTCCTTAATGCCCTGAGATTCTCCATTTGAAGACCTTGTTCCTCTTTTGAGATCCCTCTCCTCTTCCAAGTGTCTCAGTACCCTCAAATGTCTCCACTCATCTTGCCTATTTGAGGGAAAAATCTGAGAAACTCATTAGTATTGTGATATCAGCAATATTAATACTATGATAACTTCTCTTACTGCTCACACGCTGCTTTCATCCACTTTAGCCTATTGGATTCTAACGCTTAGCTCAGGAAGGGTTTGGAATCTCTGCTGTCCAGGTGGGAAACTTAGCAAAGAGTGGGAGAGTAATTTGTTAGATGTTTGCGGTGAGAGTGGAACCCTCATTTTGTGATTTCTAAAGCAGCACAGCACTGTGGGTTCTGGAATTGGACTCTCTAGATGTAAATCCCGGCACTACTCCGCTAGCTGTGTGATCTCAGGCGATCATCCGTATCTTTTAGCTTCCATTTCTTCACCTATAAAAAAATGATAATAATTCAAGATCCTGCCTAATTAAACTGCTGTGATTATTAACTAATGCATGTAACGTGCTTAATATAATGACTAGAATAGATTAAGTATTCAGTAAATGTTAGGTTTTATAGCCATTATTATTCCCTCTGTAACTTGCTACCGCAGGCTTAATATCCTTGAATTTCTACAAGAGATGAAGCCTTCATCTAAAGACAATTGACTCATGATGGCATCATCAAACAAAATAGAGGCAGTTGGTCTGGGCCTCTTTTGGTATTCTTTCTGTTTTATTTTTTGCTGGAATAAATTAGGGGGGAAGGCAAGGAGCTAAAAGGCTTTCCAGTATCTCTGAAAGCTTAAGGTGTAGACAACAGCATAGTTCCAGAAAAACCTCCATATACACAGGTTGCTGTACACAACGGAAACTAGCCTAGGTATTTTAAGCAGAAGGGGACTTCATGCGAGAAATAAGAAACTCACAAAATCTTTAGGACTGGAGGGATATGTGTATAAGAACCATTGAATTCAAGGGTTTACTGCTGGAGCTTCTCACCAGGATCAGGAAGCTGCCGCTTCTGCTAATACAACTATCTCAAGACACTCATGACGGTGCTGTCCAGGCCCTGGAACCTGAGTTCAGCCCTCCTGCCTCTCCCAGACCCTGAGTCTTGCTTTCCTACTGCCTCGTGTGTTTCCATAATCTCGCCTGTTTGCACAAACGGTGGCAGAAAGAAGGCCTCTGCCCCAAGTCCGCAGTCCTAATTAGTAGAATCGGACTTGCATCTAGAATCCCAGAAGCAAGCAAGTCTGGGGAATGTGGTCTGAAGCCTTCCGTCTCCTGGTAGCTGGATAGGAAGGGTTGAGAAAGACATCCAGCTTGGTTCCTCTCTTTGGCTTCTTAACACCCGTATATACCATTTGACATGAAATTAAAATTCCAAATAGCAATAGTGAAAATATCTATCCACCTAGTATAATACAAATATTCCTTACAGAAACACAAAACTCACCCTTTCCCCCAAAGAAGAACCCTAAGACTTTCAGTCATTGGATTTGTCTCTATCTCTGGGTGATGTTTTCTCCTATTATATAGTTCAGTCATGGTCTGACTTTAATATTCTGTCACCTAAGGACTAAACTATAAATTTAAACTACCACCAATATACTTTATGTAAAGTAATAAAAAAAGGAGATGAAGGAAGGATGTTTATTAATATATTAATATTTATATACATGACTAGAGTCTTCTTTTGTGAAACTGGTTATAAAGCATAACTGGAATTTATCACTTCCTTCCTCAACTGCACATTCCATTTTCCCTTTGCTCTCAGCCAGATCTCCGCTACTATGTGCTTTATATTTGGTGAGGACATGCAAACCTTCAATCTTGAGATGTCTCAGCCATTAATGGCCCTGCCGGTATTAGGTTGTGACAACTTTTCATTAACTTTTCTACTTGGCAGGGAAGTATTAGAGACACGGCAGAGGATACCTCGAGTTACAGAAATATTTCTCCTTGCCTTCACGGTGTAACAGCCACCCAATAAACCCATGGTAGCCAGGATCAATCACCTAGATAACACAGTAATCATTTTTCTGCTTGTTGGTTCAGTGCATAAGAGTCCAAAATGGCCAGGTGACTGACTACCTCAATGTTCAGGTTAAATGGAACCATTTCTTATGTTCCCTGGTAGAAGGCACGCGTCCAGACCAAGACCTCTAAACCACCAAAGTTCAAGTTTTCTGGGACATTTATTAAGTGCAAAATACCTGGGCATTTTGGCTTTAGTTAGATAAAATCTATTTCATAATGGAAATTTCAGGTCACAAAATGACTTGTCTCTTATGATAAGGTACTCAGTCTCCATTAGGGCCCAGTACTAAGCCAGAAACTGATTAGAACAACAAGAACACAGTCATCCCTCCGTATCCATGGGGGATTGGTTCCAGGACCTTCGACAAATACCAAAATCCACAGATGCTCAAGTCCCTTATATAAAATTGCATAGTATTTACCTACGTACATCTTCCTATATACTTAAAATCATCTCTCGATTATTTATAATACCTAATGTAAATGCTATGTAAATAGTTGTCGTACTGTATTATTTAGGGAATAATGACAAAGAAAAAAGCCTGTACATTTTCATTTTCAATATAGATATAACCATTCATTTTTTTCCTGAATATTTTGTATGTACAGTTAGTTGAATCCACAGATATAGGAACCCACAGACACAGAGGGCCAACTATAGTTATTTACAAAAGGAAGTATGATAGTTGGTTTTATATGTCAACTTGGCTAAGCTATAGGACCCAGTTATTCAATCAAATACTAATGCAAGCACCGTTGTGGAGGTATTTTGTAGATCAGGTTAACCTCTATTATCAATTGACTTTAAGTAAAAGAAATCATCCTCAATAATGTGGGTGGGCCTCATTCAATCAGTTGAAGAGCTTTAGGACAAAACAGAGATTTGTGTGAAGAAAAGAAATTCTTCCTCAAGTCAGCAGCAACAGCTCCCATCCAAGAGTTTCCAGCCTGCTGGCCTGACCTAAACATTTCAGACTTCTCAGCTCCCATAATCATGTAAAACAATTCCTTGAATTAAATTTATTTATCTATCTAACTATCTATCCATCCTACTAGTTCTGTTTCTCTGGAGAACGCTTACTGATACAGAAGCCATGACTTTCTTCAAAATTCTGAGATGGCCAGAGATTCTCTATTTAGAATCCTCTTCTGGGCTGGACGTGGTGGCTCACACCTGTAATCCTAGCACTCTGAGAGGTCACGGTGGGAGGATTGCTTAAAGTCAGGAGTTCGAGACCAACCTGAACAAGAACAAGACTCCATCTCTACTAAATATAGAAAAAGTTAGCCAGGTGTGGTGGCGACTACCTGTAGTCACAGCTACTTGGGAGGCTGAGGCAGGAGGATCGCTTGAGCCCGGGAGTTTGAGGTTGCTGTGAGCTAGGCCGACACCATGACACTCTAGCCTGGCATGCTAGACTCTGTCTAAAAAAAAAAAAAAAAAAAAAAAGAATCCTCTTCTGTCATTTAGGATCCTTGGATTAGTAGGTTATAAGGTTAAGTGGAAGAGATTCTGGGAGACCTGATTGCCTCATAGCCTAGAGCTGCTGAAGAACTATTTCTTGATTTGGACCACACTCAAAACTGGCAACCTAATGGAATTACTGGGTCATAGCAAAGAACCAAAATATGGTATGTGTTGCCTCCAAAATATAAAAAAATCTATCAAGTATTGTGTGTATGTGTTAGGAATTACAAGGAACGACTTGTCTTTTGCTTTGAATGGGGATATCTTAACATGCTCTGTACCACTGAATCCCCAAAAACTTCATTGAAGTGGCAGATCCCTAAATTTTCACAGAGTTTTTTGTCCCATCCTCTGGCAAACATAGGTCTTATAAAGGCAAGTAGAGTACGATTAATCAAAGTGTGGCCCACATGTGTGTGCTGATCTATGAACTCTTCCTTACTGGTCCTCAATGAGCACAGAAATTGAGAATAAGTATTTAGAAACATTTACCAAAATTTGCTAGAATCTAATAAAATAATTATATTTGTACTTTCATGCCTTTTAATTTTTAATTATTTATTTTTATTGTTATTTACAAAATGGTTGGTCTGAATGGATTGGAAATTTTAAAAAACTGGTCCATCATCCCTGATTGTTTGAGAAACATTGATCTAGGATACCAGATACTTTCTGCTCATCAGATTCTATCAGCTCAATGTCATCAATATCGTAGATCAATATTCCACCCTATGGGGTGATGAAATGATCAAATGCCCTGTGAAGTAAATTATGGCAGCAAGCCAGAGAGATGACCTAGCCCTGAAGTAGGATGTCAAGACTTCGATTCTTGACAGGTTAAAAGCAAATTGCTTCTGCAGCTTCCTGTTTGGAGGGAAAGAGAGAAAAAGTAACTCACCAGAATTACGGCTGCATACAAGGCACCAGGAACTGTGTTGATTGGCTCTAGAAACGAGAACAATCAGAATTGCTATTTGATTAAGTTTAAAATAATGTGCTTTTATTCTTGAAAACCAATCCATATTCATTCCATCTTTGGTGGTGACACTAATCTCCACTATTCTTTCCCCTAGACGTACAGTACTGCTTTTGATTTACTCCTTCAAAAGGGAGGAGAGGTTCCAATAATTTTTACTTAGCTTTTAATACCAAAATAGCCCTTAATCCATTCATCAAAAAAGCCCACTCTGACCTGAGGACCACAGTGATTTTCTAGAACTCTAGGGATTATCATTACTTTAAAGTCACTGATCAATAATCCTCAAAAGAACTAGTTTTGTTCTTTTTTCAAGTATTTTACTGTCATGGCAAATGGAAAATCACTTGAGGAAGACTAGGAAAAAGACTTACTGAACACACTTAAAAGAGCATTTCAAGTACTTTTTCAAAAAGATGCAGCTACCTCTTGAGTCAAGAGGCTGTGGGTATGAAAACTCTCTCAAATCTGGGGTTTGAATAAAGGTCCTTGACTCTACATAGTATCTCAAGTCAGTTTCCATTCACCAGACCTAAAGATTTTATTTTATTTGTCTTAGTTGTAAAGGTCAAATAGGACCCTAATAGCCTACCTGTATGATTCAACATGGAAACCATGATCAATTATCCCCCACAAGGATGCCCGTAGTCAAATCATTGTGATTATTATACTTGCTCTGTTCCCTATTAGGGCAAAAAGCTCTTCTTGCTTCTGACAGTCCTAATCACTAGAATTCTGACTCTCTAGGATCCAATCACATCCATTAAAATCAAAGCCATCAATAACGGCGTCTTTCATCTTTATCCCTAATCTACAGAGAATATCCACTATTATGGGTTGAATTGTACATCCGCAAAATCCAAGTACCTCAGAATGTGACTATATTTGTAGAAAAGGCCTTTAAAGAGTTGATTAAGTTCAAACGAGGCCATTCAGATTGGTCCTACTCCAATCCAACTGGTGCCTCATAAAAACAGTAAGTTTGGACACAAAGAGATACCTGGTACGCCTGCCCGCAGAGGAAAGGCCATGTGAGGACACGGCCAGAAGACAGCCACCTGCAAGCCAAAGAGAGAGGCCTCAGAAGAAACCAAAGACTGTGATCTTAGACATCTGGCCTCCAAAACTGTGAGAAAATAAATGTCTGTTGGTTAAGGTATCCAGTCTCTAGTACTTTATGATGGCAGCCCTCGCAAACTAATATATGTACTCATGCCACTGTGCCTTTACCAATGCATTTCTCAGTTTCCATTGTGAAGAGAACTTCCTCTGAGCCCTTGAGAAGACAATTAGGAGGAAGAGACCAAATGATATGTAAAAAATACATTGCAATATTCTCATTATCCTAAATATTTCCCTTCCTTCTTCCCTGGGTTATCTGGCAAGTCAACTTTATTTGGTCTTTACCAACACTGAGTCTAAGTCTTAGTTAATCAACCAAGTAAAACTAAGGGTTAACCTCCCCAAGGCTGATATCCTGAAGTATTAATACAATGGCCTCCTATGAAGTTGCACGGACAATGGCTGTGGTCAAGCACATTGAGAGAATCAAGTCAGGTAAAATGTTAAGTTGGCATTTAAGACCACTGGCCCACCCCATCACACTGCTGCACTGTGAGGCTTGGCCCTATATTAGTTGACTCTGGCTGCTCTACAAAATACCATAGACTCAGGGCTTAAACAAGGGAAATTTATTTTCTCACAGTCTGGAGGCTAGAATTTCAAGATCAGTGTGCCAGCATGGTCATTTTCTGCTGAGGCCTCTCTTCCTGGCTTGTAGATGTCTGTCTTCTTATCATGTCCTCGCAGAGCCCTTCCTCAGTGAGTGCTTGTGGAGAAAGAGAGGGTGAGCTCTCCTCTTAGAAGGACACCGAACCTATTGTCTCAGGTCCAATTACGATCTCGTTTAACCTTAATTACTTCCTTAGAGGCCCCGTCTTGAAATATAGCCACATAGAAGGTTAGGGCTTCAACATAGGAAATCTGAGGGAACACACATTCAGTCCATAACAAACTACACCCCTTGATCACACCACAGGAGGAGTTAGTGGTCTCCTATATCTCATCGTTGAAGTAGCAGCTCATGACTATTTGCAAATTGTTGGAATAATTTCTGTCTCCTTGAGCTAGTGCACAAGAATACAGAATCTCTTATAATTCTCCTTAAAACCATCCCTTTGCAAGGATATATTTCTTCCTCTCTGGTCTAACACACCTAGAATCCATTCTTACGCATGTATTTCAGGTTTGCACTGATATTTAGCAATTCTTTTCATGTGTAAACTCTTTCCTCTGCCTCAGACTTTAGACTTGCCTGGGATACGCTGAGATTGACTTCCATCAAGGTAATTGAGGAGTAGTAGAAACACAGCACAAGGACAGCTGACATGTCCTTCCAAGGTCACTGTCCCAGAAGAAGTCATTTCAGGCTGTCAGATTAATAAGGACCATCCCCACAGACAGGAAGATGGGGCTGCCTCTGATGGCAGGGGAGACTCAGAGGGGTTTGGTTGTTCAATCCACTTAGATTCATTTGAGTCTACCCAAATGTCCCCATTCTGATTCTTAGCATCCCAGCCTTTCCCAGTTAATCAGTGCTTAAACTTTGACCAAAAAAGACCTGGTCAGTCTGTTAATTCAACTTATATTGTGGTTTAGTACCTCATAAGATCGGGTTTTGGTTATAGAAGAGCTACAGAAGGTTCCTGATCACAGCCACATCCCACAGTCTTTATATTCTTCGTTCCTACTTTAAGAGTCTCTCGTAGAAGCCCCTCAGTCTGCCAAAGCCTTCAATTCCACAACACTTTATTCCTCGGATGCCATGTGACAATATAAGGAACTCTTTTGTCTGTGTGCCACTGACTACCAGGATCCAATTTTCCAGGAGCATTAAAAATATCACCACTTTAAAGTACAACCAAGTCAAATCACCAGTACAAATTCCCTTCGGTTAGAGTTTACTCCAATAAACAGATTCAATATTTTTAACAATTTGGAATTGAATACAGGGAATCAGACGTTTACAAAACTCTAACGAAAGCTGAAGAATCAGGAGACAGGGTGACACCACCGGAAATTGTGAAGTTAGGAGCACAGTGCTGAAGCTCCTCCCCAGGAAAAGAGAAATTGCTACCGCCACCTCCACAACTCTCTTCACATCCACAAAACCAGTGGCCAGACTCTGAAACACTGAGCCAGGCAGCTGCCTCCTGACACTCCATGCCCTTGTTCACCAGCTGAAGCTGCACCAGGAATATGACCGCCGACTCACTTCCAAATCTCCTCTGAGTGCATGCTACCATCAGGACATAATTTTCCTTCAGAACCCCAGCTGCAATGGATTCTTGGAAATGTATTTTTAACTTTTCAGTCTGTATAATGCAGGAAGGCACATAAATGAGTAAGCACAAGACAAGAGTGTCAATTTACCAAAGCCCATAAACATCCAACCACTCAGTTCTCCTGGTCACCTGCAAATTCTCTTTAGTCCAGCAGAAGGATTCTTCCCCACTTCGCATTCTCGGTTTATCCAGAGCTATCCTGACAAGAGCAGTCTCAAATCTTAGGGTGTTTCACAAATGAAAAGGTTACTGGTTTTTTTGTTGTTTCTCCTTTTTTGCAAATATTTCTATCCTCAGCCTATTTACATAGCCCCTTTTCAAAAGAAAGTATAGTCAACCCTTCATTGTCTCACAAGGTTGCTTTGTTTTTGCGTGCTAGCTAGCAAGCCTGGTCTTGAGTACTAGTATGTATTCTATGTATTATAGGACAAAATTTAGAAAGAGGCTGTGTTGGTTTCCTAGGGCTGCCACCACAAAGTATCATAAAATGGATGGCTTAAAACAACAGAAATTTACTCTCTCACAGTTCTGGAAGCTAAAAGTCTGAAACGAACGTGGCAGAAGCCCCACGCTAACCTCTGAAACACTGAGTAGAAGTCTCCCTTGCCTATGCCTGGCTTCTGGTAGCAGCCACCAAACCTTGGCATGCCATGGCTCACAACTCCATCATTCCAATCTCTGCTTCTGTTGTCATAGGAGATTCTACCTGTGCACCTGTGTCTCCTCTCCTCTCCTCTCCTGGTAAGGATACCAGTCATATTTAATTAGCCTATCCTAATTTACTACAACCTCATCTTAACTGATTACATCTTCAAAGACCCTGTTCTCAAATAAGGACACATTTACAGGTGCAGGAGATTAGGACTTCAATATATCATTAAGTGGACACAGCTCAACCCATCACAGAAGCAAAAAGGACATGTTTCATAAAGAAGGTCAGAATAATCAGTAACATGAACTTTCCCCAAGAACTTCAAGGAAAATCACAGCTGGTGTTACATCATGGCTTCAAGTGTGATCATATGCAATTATACAAACAGAAAACACAGATGTAAAGGACATTAAAATTGTAAACTGAATTAAAAAGAGATTATTCCTAAGGAAAAAAGTAAATGCTCACCTAGATGGTATAACTCTTTTCATAGCACTGATTTTTTTTTTTTTTTTTTTTTTTTAGACAGAGTCTCACTGTGTTGCCTGGGCTAGAATGCCGTGGCGTCATCTTAGCTCACAGCAACCTCAAACTCCTTGGCTCAAGCGATCCCCCTGCCTCAGCCTCCCGAGTAGCTGGGACTACAGGCATGCGCCACCATGCCCGGCTAGTTTTTTCTATATATTTTTAGTTGTCCAATTAATTTCTTTCTATTTTTAGTAGAGACGGGGTTTCGCTCTTGCTCAGGCTGGTCTAGAACTCCTGAATTCAAACAATCCACCCGCCCTGGCCTCCCAGAGAGCTAGGATTACAGGCATGAGCCACCGCGCCCAGCCACCAAGTATACTTTTGTATCATACTTTATTTAGCCAGGCCCTTATCGGTAAGACATTCGGTTTTTTTCCAGTTTTATGCTATTACAAAAGATGTTGCAACAAATATCTACTGTGTATAGTTACAAAAATATTTATAGAATAATTTCCTAAAAATGGAACTAATGTGTTAGAGAGTATGTACATTATAAATTTTAACGGTATCACCAAACTGTTCCCACAAAGAGGCTTAACAATTTATGTTTTTACCTATGATATGGGCCTTGCCCCTCGTTCCCTCCTAACAATGTAACTTTGAACATTTTGATCTTTGCCATTCGATGGTTTTAATCTGTCATAGTAAAGTTAGAATGTCTAATTTTACTTTAAATATCACATTTTTACTTTGATACAAAAGATCATGGCTCCCTATCCCATGCCTTTCCAGTCTCGATAGCTAATCTCTCCTAGGTTTTAGAGTGTTAATGATGTTGGGCGACAACTTAAATAGGTCTCATATCAATCTATATCACATAATTAGCAATACAAAAAGTTACATCAAAAAATAGGGCCAAAATGCAGAAGAAAGAAGTCCAAGAATATAGTAAAAGCTGTATTCTAATGCAGAGGTTAAGTGCTAAAGTCATATGCAGAAAATCTATGGAGTTAAATATACCTTTGAAAACTCTTAAATCATCAACACATTGCCAGGACTTAGGCTCTAAGAAGCTCAAAAGTCTGCAAGATTAACTTCTGTTAAATTTTCCTCCACAGTGAAGATTAAGGTGAAGTTTGAAGGGGTGGGGAATGCTAAGGGGGTAAGTAAAAATGTTCCTTTTGTTTGTTGCATTAGTTGATTTTGAGGAAGTTAAATGAGTATGATTCAATTCCACTGAGCTAAGAAAAAACTCTGTAGAGCTGCAATCCTCAAGCCCTGGGCTGTGGACCAATACCAGTCCAGTGTCTCTTGGAACCAGGAGGTGAGCAGCCGGCAAGCGAGTGAAGCTTCATCTGTATTTACAGCTGCTCCCCATCGCTCACATCGCCACATAATCTCCGCCTCCTGTCAGATCAGTGGCGGTATTAGAGTCCCATAGGAGCGCAAACTCTACTGTCAACTGCACATGGGAGGGATCTAGGTTGCGCTCCTTATGAGAATCAAATGCCTGACATCTGAGGCGGAGCTGAGGTGGTGATGCTAGCACTGAAGAGCGGCTGCAAATACAGATTATCATTAGCAGAGAGGTTTGACTGCACAATAAATGTAATTAGCTTGAATCATCCTGAAACCATCCCCATCACCTGTCCAGTCTGTGGAAAAATTGTCTTCTGTGAAGTTGGTCCTTGGTGCCAAAAAGGTTGGGGACTGCTGCTATAGTGTCAGCTTATAAGACTTATAGCAGGTAGGAAAAGGAGTTTGTCAGAATGTAAATCTCACCAATCAAGGTATTTATTAGCATTTTCAGTTTCAGGTGAATGTTAAAAGAGATATGCACAGTTTTGGATTGGATTCTAATTGTTTGTACTGGGGGTCAAATAAAAAAATTAATAGAGTGGCTCATTAAAATAGGGGAGTGGCCAGGTGTGGTGGTGTGCATCTAAAGTCCCAGGTACTTGGGAAGCTGAGGCAGGAAACTGAGCTTAGGATTTCGAGGCCAGCCTGGGCAATGCAGCGAGACCCTGTTTCTAAAACAAAACAAAACACTAAAAAACCCCAAAACAAAACAAAACCCAGAGAGTTATTTACTATGTTTCTAAAACAAAAGAAAACCACCAAAAAAAAAAAACCCAACACCAAAAAAAAAAAAACCCAAAACAAGACAAAATTTAAAAAAACCCAAGGAGTTATTCAACATTTCTACTTTTAAAAAGATAACTAAAGAAGCATATTTTCCAAAGTTACAAGCAGAAATGGATAAAAACCTTAAGTGCTTGGTTTGATCAACCTTTCGAGGTAATTTTCAACATTAAATATCTAACATTATTATATTAGTTCTAGTACTTATCACTTACCCTAAAAAATTACTTTAATTTTTATGTCTACAATTCACTTCGTTTTAAAAAACATTTCTACTACTTAATTACAGTTTTTATTTACTTTATATAATTCATATTCAATTTTGTTTTACAAGGCTCATTACACATTTAATAAAATATTCAAAATGGGCCGAATTCTCCCCTCAGACTCTGAAACTTCATTGAATATTAACAGTCTATGCACACACTTTTAGTTAATTAAACATGCTACAGCATATAGGGATAATGCTGAAGGCACATTTAATAAAATAAACTGGAATAACTATCGTACTCTAATCACTTGATTTATAAGCACTTGTTCTTGACCAAACTTAAAATGAAGACTGTGTTAACTGTAAGGCAATTCTGATTCAAAAGACACCACTGCTATAAAACATTTCACTAATATCCAGGGCAAGTTATTTTTAACCAGGATGTGCACAAGAATTGCTAATGGAGCTTTTCCAAAAAACTATACAAGCACTCTTCTCTTCTGCTTCTGCTCATGATGGAGTAGCTTGAGGCTGACTCAACACTTCTACCAAGAATAACTAGAAAAGCTCAACTTAAAAAAAAAAAAAAGTTTGAAATCATTAGCAAGCTGCTGGGACAAGGACCCCAGGGGATAAAAACCATGGATAAAGGGAACTGCACAGGGAGGTGAGCCAACATGCGGCAGCTACTTTTGCCTCGGCATTTGACTATTTCGGGAGTGGGCTAAGTGGATTAAAGATGCCAGGAGGGAATCTGTACAGAGCTGGTATTCGTAGGGAGAAAAACCTACTGACATTTTAGCTGTCCCAGGGTGTTGGAGAGGCTAGAATCCCAATAAGAACAACAGAAGGGTGGGAAAATAAGTTCAAGATTATTCTAGTTTTCTTCTCAAAACATTTGCAAAAATCTGAAGTTAAACGGGATGGAAGTCTGAGAAGAGCAGGAAGCCCAGAAGAATGAAGCAATGTTGTGGCAGTCTTATCAAGGTGAAGAAACTCTTATCTATACATTCAGTCCCCTATAGAGGGGAAGAACTTCAGGCTCTTAACTGGGAAAGCTTAGGGAGTTATGTCCCAGGGATGGGCATGAACCAGAAGACTGAATTTTGCTAAAACAACCTGGAGTCACGTCAGTCCCTGACTAAACTAAGGTGATCAGCCTCACCTATGTGCTGAAGGGGACTAGAATGTGCCACACCAAAATATACCATTCTGGCATAAGGATTATTTTTGGCTGAAAGCAACTGAGGAGCAGCAGATAATGGAAAAGCTCCCAAAAGAGAACACACATTTCCCCTTTGTAAAAGTGTCATCTCACTTACTAAGAAGAGGAGGGCAATTCTTATTATCTAAGTTGATCTGAATCTGTAAAACAAACCTTACTAAACAACTCTTATTTACCACATAACAAAATTGTGGGATGCAGTTAAAATTACGCTTAGATAGCAACTTCACCTTAAATGCTCTTAACAGAAAAGAAGAAAGGCTGAAGGTAAATAATCTAAATATCTATTAAGAAATTACAAAAAGAATGGCAAAATAAATCTAAAGAAAATACAAAAAGGGAAATTAGAGTATAAATTGATAAAACAAAGAAAATGTACAAAAAAAATCAACATAATTGAAGGTTGGTTCTTTGAAAAGACTAAAAGAGTACAGATCTCTCAAAAGACTAATAAGAAAACCAGAAAAATTTAAAATTAAAAAGGACTAAAAAAACCAAAACTACAGATCTTAAAGATATTAAATGGAAAATAGGACAAGTGTTAGGACCAATTTAAATTAATATAATTAAAAATTTAGATAAAATTAGCAAATTCCTAAGAAAAAAATTATAGGTTATTCAAAGGGAAACAAGAAACGAAAAATCTGAAAGCTCTTATATCTATTAAATAAATTTAATTGGTAAAAAATGTTCCCAGAAAGAAATCTTCAGGCCCAAATGGCTGCAACTGGAGAATTCTTCCAAATATTTAAGAGAGCAATAATACATAGAAATTTCCAGAAAACAGAATATACTTGCCAATTTAATTAAGGAGTCCTCCATAATCTTAATACTAAAACTCCAAAAAGCCATTATAAGAAAATTACCATCTATTTTCTCTCACAAATAAGAGTACACAAATTGAATCAAGCAATGTAGAGAAAGGATACATCACAACACAACCAAGTTTGGTTTTAGTTTATTTTTTTAATGCAAGAGTAATGTAACATTTGGGGAAAAAATCAACTTATATAAATAACCTTATTAACAGACAAAAGGAGAAAAAACACACATGATCATAGCATCCAGTGCTTTTCCTGAATTCATGAAAATTAAACACCAGTTCATGTTTTAAAACAAAAACCAAGTGGGCCTGTAGTCCCAACTACTCAGGCGACTGAGGCAGGAGGAGGGGGTATCCCTTGAGCAGCCTGGGCAACAAAGTGAGACCCCGTTAAAACAAACACACCTCCGAGCAAACTAGGAATAGAAGGGAGTTTCTTTAATCTGATAAAAGAGTATCTATTAGAAATCAACCAAACAAAAACTCAAAGTGTAACATTATACTTTGTGGTGAAATATTGAATGCTTTTCCCCTGAGATCAGAAATGAGACAATTCCTTTTATTTACCCCTTCTACTCAACAGTATACTGGAGGTCCTAGCCAGTATAATAAAGAAAGAAAATGAAATAAAAGATATGAAGATTGGGAAATAAGAACCAAAACTGCCACCACTCACAGATGACAGGTAACTATGTACACAGAAAATCCAAAATAATCTATAAATTATTGTATTTAATAAATGAATTTGGAAAAGTTGCTAGGTATATGGCCAACATACAAAAATGGATGTATTTCTATATACTAGCAAGCACAAAGTAAAATTTAAAAAAATGATACCATTTTCCATAGCATCAAAAAGAACAAAAACCCTAAAGCCAAATACGTAGGAATAAATCTAACAAAAGATTGGAAGAGCTCTATACTAAAAACTATAAGTCATTATTGAGAGAAATTAAAACACTAAATTAAATGAAGGAATACATCGAGTTCATGGGATGGAAGACTCAATATTGTAAAGATATCAATTCTTCCAAAACTGATGTGGACAGACTGATTTCAATCCCAATCTAACTCTATGAAGAGGGAGGGGGGAGGGGTGTGTGTGTGTGTGTGTGTCTGTGTAAACTGATATGCTGAATTTAAATTCATATGGAAATACAAAGGATCAAGAATAGCCAAGGCACTTTGAAGAATAAAACTGGAAGATTTAAATATCAGATATCAAGACTCATAAAAGTACTATAATTAAGGCAGCATAATATTAGAACAAAGATAAATAAGAAAACAAATGGAAAAGACAGACACACACATATAAAGGTCTTCTTGACTTATGACAAAGGTGCCCCTGAAATGCAACAGGTAAAAGGATGATATCTTCAATAAACAGTGCTGGGTCAAGTGGATAATTATATGGGGAGAAAATCAAGACCCCCTTACTTCATTCCTATAGACAAAAATCAATTCTAGATGCACTGGGAATTTAAATGTGAAAGGCAAGCTTTAAGAAGAAAGCATGGGAGAATATCTTCATGACTACAGGATATGCAAAGATTGTTTATACAGTATACAAAAAGTGCTAACTGTAAAATAAAAAATGATAAAATAGAATACATTAAAATTATAAATTTTGGCTCATTAAGAGAAACTTAATATTAAGGGAGTGAAAAAGACAAGCCACTGGGTGGGAAAAAATATTTGTCACATATATATCCAACAAAGGATATATATGCAGAATTTATTAATAAAAACTCTTACAAATCAGTAAGAAAAAGGCAAACGACCCAATAGATAATCAGAGGGAAACTACAACAGGCATTCACAAAGGAGGATATCCAAATGGCCAATAAACATACAAAAAGGGATTCAACTTCATTACCACCAGAAAAATGTAAATTAAAACCACAAAGAGAAATCACTTATGCCCCCACTGGAATAGATAAAATTTTAAAAGACTGGTAAAATCAAGTGTTGGTTAGGATGTAGAGCAACTAACTATAACTCTCATACATTATTAATGGCAATGTGAACTGGTTCAACCATTTTGGAAAAGAGTTTGGCAGAAACTTTTTAATTCACACACGTATATATCCTATATCTGGGCAATTCCTCTCCTGGGTATGTAAAAGGTCAGGACAATTTTCTACTAAAATATGTTGTTGAATGTTCAAAGCACTTTTATTTCTAAAAGCCCCATTAAAAGAAAAATGAAAAATGGTGATATATTAACACAATGGAACATTACATAGCAATAAGAATGAATGATCTTACTGTATGTATACATGTGTACATGCAGCATGGAAAACTTCCACAAACATAATGCTGAGCGGAAACAGCCAGACATAAGTCATACCATATGATTTTATTATATAAAATTCAAAAACAGGCAAAACAATCTGTTGTGTTAGAGGACAACATTTACATTTGGGAAGAGGTAGTAGTGACTGGGACGACCAGCAGCTCTGGAATGCTGGTAACATGGGGGGGCCCACTATATAAAAATTCAATGGACTGTACAATTATCACGTGCTCACTTTTCTGCATATACTCTCTCTCAATAAAGTTAAAAACAAAAAACAAACTATTACACATGCCTGGGCCCCATCTCTAGAGTTTATGATGTTGAGAAGAAGGAAGGAGGCAGAGAGAATCACTTTTAAAGGTTACGTGGGTTATTTGGAAACAGGCTTGTTGTCCTAGGGAAAGAGAGAGAGTATTAAGTATGTAGGTGGTACCAAGTTAGGGTGAAGGAAAGGATCCTTTACTAAAAAAAAATGTAAACTATGAAAATTGGCTCAAGAATAAAACCTGAACAGATGAGAAGAAATTGAAAAGAATTTCAAAGTTTTAACCTTTCAAACATTCCAAGTTGAGATTAATTAAATCTTAAAAAAAAACCCAGGTAATTCTTATGTCATTTAATCTATTCTAGGGCATACACACATATACGCAATTCATTTTACAAAGCCAAAATGTAATTAAACAAACACACAGGAAGGAAACACTGACCAATCTTACTTGTGAGCATATGTGCAAAAATTCTAAATAAAATATTACTAAACTGGACTTAGCAGTATATTAAAAGAATATATTGTAGCCATGTATTAGAATTTCAAAATTAGAAAAATTTAACTAATATAATTTGTTATATTAATAGGTCAAAGAATCAAATTCTTCCTTCTTCTTTAACCAATGCAATGAGTGGATTTACTGCATCAATAGGAAAAAGACTATATACTTATTTCAATAGACGGAGAAAAAGCATTTGCTGAAAATATCTAATCCTGATTAAAAATCATACAAAACGAAAATCAATTTTAGTAAACCAGAGCAAAAGAAAATATTCTTTTTTTTTTTGAGACAGAGTCTCACTGTGTTGCCTGGGCTAGAGTGAGTGCCGTGGCGTCATCCTAGCTCACAGCAACCTCAAACTTCTGGGCTCAAGAGATTCTTCTGCCTCAGCCTCCCGGGTAGCTGGGACTACAGGCATGCGTCACCATGCCCGGCTAATTTTTTCTATATATTTTTAGTTGTCCAATTAATTTCTTTCTAATTTTAGTAGAGACGGGGTCTGGCTCTTGCTCAGGCTGGTTTCCAACTCCTGAGCTCAAACAATCCGCCTGCCTCGGCCTCCCAGAGAGCTAGGATTACAGGCGTGAGCCACCACACCCGGCCGAAAATATTCTTAGTATGATAAAATATTAATTAAAACCAGAAGTAAGCAACATCTTCATTTTTAGATTAAAACACCTGAAGGGACTTCTATTCAAGTCAGGTACCAGACAAGGATGTTGCTGTCATTCAGAGTGGTCCTTCTGAAACATAAATCAGATATCATGCCTGTGTTCAAAATCTTGCAATTATCTCCACATTTCACTTAGTATTTATAAAAGACAAAAGTTCTTACGATGGCCAACAAGATCTGGTACTGCCACTTTCCATTTTGCTACTCCCATTTTCACTCCATCCCCAAACTCAATGACCTCACTGACCATTCTCCTCCTTACTCACTCACTCTAGCAACAATGGCTTTCTTTTTTTTTTTGGTTCTTTTCTCCAAAATGCCAAGTGCGCATTCATCTCAGAAATTTTGCACCTGCCGCTCCCTCTGCCTAGAATGCTCTTTCACCAGTTAATAACATCAGTCACTCTCTCACTCCTTCAAGTTTCTGTTCCAAGACCGCCTCTCTGAAAGGTCTTCCCTGATCACCCTACATAAAATATGACCCCTCCACTGTCACTGTCTATTCCCTTTACCCGTTTTTCCACTTTGGGGTACTTATCAACAGTCAATTTATAACAAAACATAATTGTTTATCTATCTTCTCAACAATTAGATTATAAACTGTTTTATTCACTGCTATATTTATCTCCCAGAGCCCAAAATAATGCCTAGTCAATAAAGGTACTAAATAAATGTTTTGAATATATAAAGACAAACTATTTTTCTAGTGTTCCTAACTAAAGGAGTCAGATGAGAAATGAAAAGTTGAGATATTAGAAAAAAACCAAAAACTACTATTTGTAGATAACTAGAAATTCCAATGAATCAACACAAAATATTAGAAAGTTAGTAAGTGGACCAGATAGATATAAGATGGATATATAAAAATCAGCAGTTTTCCTACATACTTATAGCTTGTTTGAAAACGTAAAAAATTTACTATAGCATCAAAAATATAAGACATATAAGCTATTTTAAAATGTGTAAGACTGTAACAAGAAAACTATGAACCTTTTACTAAGAACACAAAATTTCAATAAATGAGGACAAATTATATTACTAAATGTTGCAAAGGTACTAATATTAGTTCTTTCTGAATTAATCTAGAAATACAATGTCTTTTCAGTCAATATCCCAATGTAGTTTTTGGTAACTGACAAACTGATTTTAATTCATCTTTTAAAAAAGGCCTAAGAATAAGTGAGAATATTTTGGAAAAGAATAATGAAAGGAGATTTAGCTCTATAAGACATCAAAAGAGAATATTAAACTCTAATTATTACAACTGTGGTACTGGCATGGAAGTGGAAAAAAGATCAGTGGAGGAGAGAAACACAGATTTGAATACACATGGGATCATCTCACAGGCTTCACAAACTCAACCGTGACTAAACTGAAGGTATCACTTTTCCTCTTTACAAATCCTAGTTGCTCTCCAAAATGCTCTGTATCCCAGCAAGTGGCACAACATTCACTCAGCTGCAAGTCAGAAACCTGGGAATCATCTTTAAACTTATCCTTCAAACCCAACCTTCAATTAATCACCAAATTCAACATCCCTCAAACACACTCGCCAGTTCTCTCACAACTCATATCTACTGTTAGCACCCCAGTTCCAGTTACTATCAGTTCTTTTCTAGATCACCGCACCAGCATCTAATTAGGTTTCCCACACTCACTTTTACCCCCTTCTGTTCTCCAAATTACAAACAGCATGATCTTTTAAAATCACAAATGTAATGATGTAAGTACCACTTAAAACCCTTTAATGCCTTCCCATGCTCTTAAGATAAAAATCAAAATCCTTCATCTGGCCTATAATAATAGCTCATTAATGGGTAAATAGACTCCTGGATAGCTTCAACTATATTAGAATATCTTTTTTTAACATAAAAGTAATATGGGGGAAAACCAGTCATTTTTAATATGTCTTATTAATAAAGTAATTGTAAAACGCTCTTAAATCTATACAATTTTGCTCCATGTTCAAGGATCTTGAAGTGTATTGGCTTTCCTCTATTTACCATATAAGTAATGCTGCTCCCTACTCTGGGATTTTCTCAAGAGCTAGTTCCTCTGCCTGGACCCTCCGCTCCCTTTATGCCCTTGCATAAAGATATCTTCCCTAGAGAAGCCCTCTCTGAACTGTGGGAAAAGGTCAGATCTCTTTACTATTCTCTCTTAAAGCAACCAAAGTCTTCAGAGTTTTCATTATAATTTTAATGAACTATTTTTGTGAGTCTTTCCCACTATGTTAAGTTTGATTAGGGCAAGGATCACATTTTTTTTTTTTTTTTAAAGAAAGGGGGAATGTTTATTTTGGAAAGCATATAGCCACTGTGTCTGAAGACAGTATCAGTCCCCCCCCCCTTTTTTTTTTGAGACAGAGTCTCACTGTGTTGCCCAGGCTAGAGTGCCATGGCGTCATTCTAGCTCACAGCAACTTCAAACTCCTGGGCTCACGCGATCCTACTGCCTCAGCCTCCTGAGTAGCTGGGACTACAGGCATGTGCCACCATGCCCGGCTAATTTTTTCTATATATTTTTAGTTGTCCAATTGATTTCTTTCTAATTTTAGTAGAGATG
>CAUYSK010090309.1:0-16623 GCA_963575035.1 Avahi laniger | reverse complement strand
AAAACAAAAAAAAATACTATTACAAAAAAAAAAATTGTAAAAAAACACAAAGTCGTTCTTAAATTTTTAAAAAACCAAAGTTTTATTTAAAATAATTTTTTTTTTTTTTTTTTTTTTTTTTTGAGATAGGTTCTTGCTCTGTCACTCAGGCTGGAGTGCAAAGGCATCATCCTAGCTCACTGTAGCCTTGAACACCTGGGCTCAAGCAATCCTCTTGCCTCAGCCTCCTGAGAAGCTGGGACTGCAAGTACATGCCACCAGGCCCTTCTATTTTTTTTTTAATAGAGATGAAATCTCTCTGTGTTGCATAGGTCAGTCTCAAACTCCTGTCTTCAAGTGATCCTCCTGCCTTGGCCTCCCAAAATACTGGTTATTAGAGATGTAAGCCACCGTACCTGGTCCAAGAGTTCATGAAAGAGGTCTTGGTCCCCATCTCTTGTCCATCATATCCATTCCAATCTCTGTTAAATCACTCCCAAGCTAGATCAAGGAAATTCTCTTACTTCTTTACCCCAATACTTGTGGCTTAGGTCTTTGTCACACTGATCGACTCATCTCATTCTGGTTTCAATTGTATTCTTCCTCTTCCATCTTGTCTTGAGACTGCAAGCTTCACACAGCTACACCATGGAAGAGGAACAGTTGTAGAAGCTACTGAATCTGAGTATTTCTACCCTTCATGTGAATCTTAGTAACAAGTAGTAATACTTTGCTCTTCTGCATATCCTCTCTGCATATTCGCTCCAGATTCTAGGGTTCCTGGTGGTTCTGTGTCCATAAAAAATGTCAATGGTACAGACTACTGAACTTCACATAGCTGGTGGCATTTCTCTACCTTTTTCAACTGAAGAATGATGTGGTTAATAAATTTAGAAAGGAAAGCTTTGTTTCTCATAAAGGGTTGCAGCCTGAAGGCTGGCTATTTTGTAGGCTGGGAAGAAGAGCCTGGGGCAGAAACTGAGAGCAAGCACTTCCAAGGAGGGATAAAGACAACAGGAATTTATGCTGATTGGGGTGGCCAAATATGCATATTTAATAAGCTATAAGAGGAGTTGTGAATATTTATGGAAGAAAAAACAACCCTTTGTACATGAGTCCCAGGTACCAAAAATGGCTGATCTGAGGGTGCAGTTTTTGGCCCCCTGATGTCAAAAGTCAAGCAGAGCACAGGAAAACCCTCACTACACATCCTGTGAAGACGGGCTAGGACCACCATCAGTGATCTCTTATCAGAAAGGAATGCTGGTCAGATTTGTGTAGAAACCGCAAAAGGTAGGAGCAGCGTTAGGCATTGGTTGAAATGAGCCATGGAGCAAGTCTTTTCAAAGGGCTGGTTTCTGTTTAACCCTTTAGGGAAGAAAGACTGATGGCGGTTAGCCAGGAGTGGGGCATAACAAGGTGTGTGTGATCTGCCTTCCAGTCACGGCTAAGAACTCAGTTTTAAGGTTTCTCTCATGTCCCTTTGGCCAAGAGGCTGTACATTCAGTCTATTGGCAGGGGTCTTAAGATTCAGTTTTTATTTCTCACTTTGAAGTGTGTTTCTTTTTATTTTTAATTAATTAATTAATTAACTTTATTTTTATTTCCATACGAAGTATTAAGCATGGTTCTCTATACTTTTCTTCAGGCAATGGGACAATAAATCCCAAAATGTTTCCAGTGTTTTCTTTCTTTGCTTTCAACAGCAATATGTTCCAAAAATGTAAATTGCAAGTGGTACAGCAGGAGTCAACTCCAGAAGGCCTTGTTTCTTAAGGATTAGAGTATCTATATTAAAATTTATTTTAAATGCTCAATGTCACTGTGTAATTTTTAGACTTTTTCAATACCTGAAACCAACAGAGGTATATTTGGTTCTCAGAGAAATGCATCCAGTCACATTTTTCTACAGTACTCCCAAAATTATAGTGATTTTTATCATTGTCTTTTAATTTTGTAATATTATCTAAAACCAACATAGTTCATGTTATCTCAGTGGGCTCAAAATTAATGCTTTGTAACAAGCTACTTCCAAACTCACTAGTGTACAACATAAACATTTATTTTTACTTGCATGTCTGTTGCTGAGGAACAGCTGATCTAAGCTGAGTTCTAGTTAATTTGGTCTATATCAGCTCCACATGTCTTTCATTCTTCTAAAATCACAGGCTACCATGAAATGTTCTTATCATGGTGATTGCAAAAGCTCAAGAAAGCAAACTGAAGTGCATTTTCACTTGAGGCCTTGACCTGTAACAGGCACATATGTCATGGACGGAACAAGTTGCTTGGCCAAACCCAAATTAATAGGCTAGAAAAATATAAATACAGCGAGAGCGGAGAGGGAGTGAATGATTGCTAAGCAACAATTTGAATTTTACAATGTCAAGTAAAATTACATTCCTTTGGATTATAATTCTAACAACAGCAATTTAGCTTCAAAACATTACATTATAGCTCCCAAAATGTAAACTATATATTCAATTAGGAAGCTTCTGACTAAAAGTAATACGCACTTTTTTTTCCCCATACTGCTTTAAATAATAAAGAAAATTTTAGAAAACCCAGAGGTAGTGCTGATTTTAAAGCTGGTTATTTAGCATCCAGCATGTTGTTTAAAATCCCCTGATTCTTTTCAATTACATGGCTCTGTTATTTTCAGTGTTCTCTTTACCCTCAGGTTTATAGCAACATAGGTACCTTTATTTCAGAATTCATAAGACATGACAACAGAAGAGAAAGAAGAACACAAATTTTACATGGTTTCTATTAGCATTTATCAAACTTTTCCGTAAAAGTCCAGTAAATTGGCACCGGTATCTTGTAGGCTGAAAATGGGTTACATACCGATTTCTAAACCATTCACTTGTAATGAGAATGAAACTTATCTTTATATCAATTAGTCCTATCTTGGAGCTGGTAGAGCCGGCAGTAAAGTTAATTTCCTGGGATGCATATAATTGTTATTTTGGGGGGGATGCAAGAGGGTGAATGGAACACTGAATCTATATCAGAGTTTTGTAAGGATGAAGGGGAAATTGATGTTGGGCATCACTCAGCAGTATGCTCTGTATTTATGTAACACCCATTGTCCATTTTTCGTATATTCTTGTCTAAAGACACAATTGCATTCAAAAAAACATGATTTAAACAGCCAATCAATTATTAATCTTCCTTAGAGCTCATGCCAAATCCCAAAGAAGAGACCTACTCACAAACATTGTAACATATTTTTTTTTTTTTTTTTTTTTTGAGACAGAGTCTCACTCTGTTGCCTGGGCTAGAGTGCCGTGGCGTCAGCCTAGCTGACAGCAACCTCAAACTCCTGGGCTCAAGCAATCCTTATGCCTCAGTCTCCCGAGTAGCTGGGACTACAGGCATGCGCCACCATGCCCGGCTAATTTTTTCTATATATTTTTAGTTGTCCGATTAATTTCTTTCTGTTTTTAGTAGAGACAGGGTCTCGCTTTGCTCAGGCTGGTTTCGAACTCCTGAGCTCAAACAATCCTCCCGCCTCGGCCTCCCAGAGTGCTAGGATTACAGGCGTGAGCCATCGCGCCCGGCCTGTAACATATTTCTTAAGAACAAATTCTTTATCAATCTCTCTTACTGAAAATATCAACAACACATCATGGTTGACCAAAGATATCCATCTCCATGCGAAACTCACTAAAATCCTTTCTTAGATCACAGTTTCATCTTTTCCCTCCCTACATTATCTCTTATTTTTACAATACATACAATACTTTAATTATCTCACTTATTTTAATTGTCCTGTCACTCAATAATCCAGATTTTACTCAACAGAAGAAGCTTAAAAACTGACCCAAAAATATAAAACCTATATCTTTCTAAGGAGGTAGAAAAGGAGAAAACACATAAATGATTTTAACGTAATATTTTTCCTTCTTTTACTCCTGTCATACATGTGTATATATAAATATAAATTCATGATTCTGAATGGTAAGCAGAGTTTCTCACATCTTATGAAATTCAAGAATGTAATTGAATGCAATTTCATTTACTCTAACAGTAGATCATTATAGTACACCTTCATGAATACATATAATTCGCCCATTTGTAACATATTTGTTAAAGAATATTTATATAAATACTAAAGCAATTCTAATCTTTGAAAAAAGTAGCCTATAAAATTTTCCACCATTTTTGAATTTTCACAGTTGCAAACGTACACAGTCATCATTATGTACACAGCAGTAACTGCTTCCACTTTTTTAATTGTTTTCTTCTGTTATTCAGTCAGGATTCTTTGTAGAATAACTGACTTACCTGCACTTTATTTTCTTAGCTTCAAGAGATGATTGCAGTCATCATTTGAATGTGAGCCCATCTAGAGGACAAGAATACTCTAAAGTTAAATAGAAAGGAAAGTTACTTCATCAGAGAATTTTGAAGATTAGAATTTATGTGCAAGCCTATTCAAATACAAAAGAACAACCATTCCAATGAATGTTTTCCTGACATTTAAGGCCAGTTTATTACTTAGCCTCTCTCTCTCTCTCTCACACACACACACACACACACACACACACACACACGTACACACATGCCTTTTTCAAAGTTACAATTGGACTCCCTAGAGTTAAGAAATTTCTTTCTTTAATTTTCGCCTTTAATTTAGATTCTGTATCAATGGGTGACACACACTAACTTTGCCAAGTAAGTGTTAAATTTCTATGTCATACTGTCAGAATAACTGTGGCCAAGAAAGAAGAAATGTTAAAGAATTCTAAACTTCTTGTCGGGCGTGGTGGCTCACGCCTGTAATCTTAGCTCTCTGGGAGGCCAAGGCGGGAGGATTGTTTGAGTTCAGGAGTTCGAGACCAGTCTGAGCAAGAGTGAGACCCCCATCTCTATTAAAAATAGAAAGAAATTAATTGGACAGCTAAAAATATATAGAAAAAATTAGCCGGGCATGGTGGCGCATGCCTGTAGTCCCAGCTATTCGGAAGGCTGAGGCAGGAGGATTGCGTGAGCCCAGGAGTTTGAGGTTGCTGTCAGCTAGGATGATGCCACGGCACTCTAGCCTGGGCAACAGAGTGAGACTCTGTCTCAAAAAAAAAAAAAAAAAAAGAATTCTAAACTTTCTAAAAAATTTTTCTGAAGTATTTATTATATTTTCACAATTACAAAAAGAATGTGTTTTTATTAAAAAAATCAAAATAAACATTTAAAAATACTCATAATCTATTAATAGCTGCCCAGAAATAACGATATTAGAAAAATATATATGTATACATTTATGCACATGTATGTATGTATGTAAAAATATATACATATCTGTATAGTTTTTTACAACTATAAATAGATGCAAGTATAGATACAGATAAAATAGAGTTCAGTTATATACAAATTTTCAAAATACTCATTACAAATTAGCATAACAATATGTACATTATACTATAGAATGCTTTTTTTCTTAAGCAATTATTAACTGTTTTTAATGCCATTAAAATTTTCTAAAACTTGATTTTTGTGCTGATTGCTTATTATTACAATTATAATTTAGAGGCACATTATATTTCATAAAATCTATAGCTTAACCTATAACCTATAGTATAGCTTATGAAAATTATAACCAAATCCTAGCATTGGTTACACACACACATATGCATATGTACATACATCCTATTCATAAAATTATGTACACATCTATAATTAATTGTGTAAAATAATTATTTGAATGATGATAAAGCATTATGTGAACCTATCATTATTTGTTTAAATAATTTCTTAAATGTTAATTTCTGGAAAGGCATTTTAAAAATTTATGCAGGGTGTCACAGTTGAGTCCCACAGACAGTACCAAGGCTTGCCCCACTACAGTATAGCACAGTGCAACTGTCACTATTATTTTGAAGTGGCCATCTTTTGAAAAACCACACATCTGACATATTCTGGCCAAAGGGAAATAATATATCTTGATGAAGTTTGCATTTTTTCTACCATTTTTTCTAATGTGCTTTTATTTCATAAATCACCTTTTTGTGTCCTTTATGTAAATTTTGGGTTTTTTATAGGTTTTCCACATATATATATATATAAATCTGATACACTGTCATATATTTATAATATTTCTATTTCAATTTTGTCCATGGTGTTTCTAACATGTTTAACCTGTCAAATTTATTAGTCTTTTCTTTATGGTGTCTTCTTTAAAATTATTTTTTACTAAAAGAGATCTCTCAAAACCAGCATCAGGTGGTCACTGGTATTACCTTCTAATTCTTTATTTCTTTGTAAAATAATAATTCTTTAACTTATCTAAAAATTAGAGGTTTTATTGGGTGTGCATATGCAAACGCCTGTATTTATGTTGCTGTAAGGGCTTAATTTTAATTTTGGTTCAAATGTTTGACTCATTTTCCTGGTAACATTTTTCTCTCTGATTACAGGATCTCACTCTCTGGCTGTCTTTTGATAGGTCTGCCTATTCTGAGGTAAGTAAATACCAATTCTTTCCTTCGAAGTTTTATATTTTATATTCACCAGATAGCCCAGTCCTTCCTAATTTTCTCATTTTTCAAAATACACTTACACTTCAACTATTTATTATCCAGATTTACATTACATTTATTTGAATTAAATTTAAATATTAGTTTAGTTAAAAGTTAACAACCATGATTTCTATTTATCAAAGTTAGCTTTTAAGTGTCTCAGTGGCTCACTTCTTAAGCACAAAATTATTTTTTAAAAAACAAAAAAAAAGAAAAGATTCACAAGAAGGGAAAAGTAGCCTTTGCTTCTCACTCTATGTATTTTCCCTAGAATATATCATTCAACCTCTTGGTTATGAATGCAATTTATATGCTAAACTTCCAAAATGAATATTTCGAAGTCAGACTCCCCGTATTAGCCTCATTAGATAATAATTATTAAACACTATGTTCAATGTCCAAAGACTGGAAAAAGTGTTTTATGTGCCTTATGTGGATTATCTTATTGCAAATCCATAAAGGTTGTGTAATCTATATTCATATTTTACAGATGAAGTACTCAATTTTTCCTCTACATTTTGATCAGAGTGGTCTTTCTGAAACCAAAATGTAACTAAATTATTCCACTGAAATTCCTTATATTTAATTCTGAAGCTTTAAAATTAGTTGAGTTAATTGCTGTCACTTTTTTTCAACCCCCTGGTAACCAGGTTCAGAATTGTGCCCATGTAGAAATTCAATGTTTTTACTTAGATGAAAATGAGGTATTGCTAAAACAAAACTCTATGTAAAAAATTTTTTTGTATTGGCTGCCACATATTAAATGTGATGCTTTTTGTTTTGCATTAGTCTGGCAAAAAAATTTTACATACCTTTATATGTAAAATTCAGAACATTCCATCTGTAAAACACTAAATTCTAGTGATGAAAGATAGAGAAAATGAGTTAGGTGATTGTATTGTTTGGCGAGCTGAACTATAAAATTTAGTAATGGCTTCAGTGCACTAAAAGAACTTTCCTATTAGTAGAGTAATAACCACTTTCAATCACGAATAATAGCAGGTAGGTTTCACCTAAATCTATGGGTATTATTTCTCCTGCTCGTTGAGAAAAACTAGAAGCTTATAATTTTAAATAATTATAAAAGTGTATCCAGAAGCTGCCCCATTCAGCTTAACATTATAATACTTAGGATGATTATACTTATCTTTAGGAATAATAAAAGTTTGGAATTGAACTGCCAAGTGACATCTTTGGCAAATAGTACTATTTCAAGTAAAACATGTAATTTTGTAGAAAGCACAACTTTAGTTAGAATATAAGTGGGAAGAAAAGAAAAAGAAGAAAACAAACATATAAGATTAGAAGGAACAAATTACTGAGAAATGTCCAAGATTGATTTTTTCCCCCATGTATAAGAGTTGACAGAATTAAACCTCAGCATGCCGGTTTTAAGTGGGATACCGCCTAAGAAAACGAAAGGAGGTGACTGGAAGAAGTGACAAGATTTTATATGTTACATTCTTTCTCGTGTACCTGTAAAATTTAATGGTTTAACGTGATTTCAACTTGGCAGTGAGTTCTTTTAGGGACTGCTTTTTATGGAAAAAAAATTCACAAATACAAATCTTGATTCTGAAGCTATACTATCCCTGAATTTTTAGAATACATTCTAGAAGAGTAAATTTTAATGGAGGCATCCTGTGGCCTTTAGAGAATTCTGGACAACTTAAGTTAGCATAAATTTAAAATATTAACATATTTTTCTTTTTTATAAACTCTTCTGTTAATCTTTATTTTAGATTTTTTACTGGCCCCTTTGTTTTATCTTCTGGGGCGGTAATAACTTTCTGGAAAAACCTATGTTGTTATTTTGCATACATATATAGAGTGATTTTTCACTGGAATGAAATGATTTCCGAATTCTTGCAACTTGTTTTAATTTTTTTTTCCAATACATATCGGTTAAAAATGTTTTAATAATAGATTGTTTAAAAGCAACTTAGAATGTTTGAAAACTATATCATATTTGGTTTAAGATGAGTGCCTGTATAGAGGACAATAAGTGCATGTACTGATTATACAAATAGTTAAATGAACAAATACTTTTCATATTTTTCTCTTAGAAAACACAGAGGATGGAAAATATAGCCTTTGGGGAATTCTAATTCTGGTGTGTACAGGTTTCTATAAAAATTTCACAGGATACATTTCTATAATATTGATATGTACAGCATTAAACTGGTAGGTAGATGTTTTTTGATGTAAGGGGCGGGGGTGGGCATGGGGAATGTGTTGAATGAGAAAAAAAATGCCAGTAGATTCAAACTCTCCACTTAAACAAATGTGATTCATGGTGTAAGTTGATATACGGGGTGGTGGTAAATTCTTATTTTCCTTGGTTAAAAGTCATTATGTAGATTTGGAAAATGCCTAAAAGTTCAATTCTTCAATATGTGAGAATAATCATATATAAACATACAATTGAACACGTGAATATTTATTCTGTGGTTCATACTTCTGTCTTCTTTGAAATAACATTTAGATATTTTTCACTGGTTTCAAATGGAGATATAAATTATTACATATATAGTGAAGCATAGTGCTTAACAGCATTTTAAAGAGAAGTTTCCTGTGTTCAATTATTTCTTCTGCCTCTTATTAGCCTTATGAACTTATGCAACTTACCTCTTAGTGTTTCAGTTTTCTCTCCTGAGAAGTGAGAATTCATGGGATAAATACACTTAAGCATGTAAAAATATACCTGGCACATAATGTCAAATGCCAAAACAAATATCATTTTTATAGACAAGTAAAAAGCTTAGTCAGTGGTTGGTGAATTTAGTTTATGTTGTTCGGTTTTGATAAAGAATGAATTGATTTTTCTTCTTTTATGTTTCTAATGATTTAGAATTTACAAAGTATCTTTATTTTTGTTATGTTAATTGGAGGAGAAAGTCTAATTGAGATAGTAGCTTGTTAATAAAAGAAGATTATCTGGAATGAAGGTAAATCAGACCGGAACTGTATGTAGAATCTGTATACTCTACGTAGTCACATACAGAGCATTTCTTCCTCTAGCAATTCCTCATTTCTGATCCAAAAAAAGGCAGAGAAACAATAATAAGTAGTGAAGAAAAAAGTTGGCCGTCATAAACAAGGACTTCTAATCAGTTTTCACTTTTAGGAGAAGAAATGGCTTTTTGAGAGGGTTGATTGGTATTTCACCAAAAAGTCTTAAGTGGCATAACAAGGAGAAATTTGCAAATACATTTTTAACACATAGACCACAAACTCTCAAAAGTAGGTACTAAACTTAACAGCATTCCATTTTGCAGAGAAGGAAAATAGGTCTCAAGAGATCTCAAGCAATATTCAAGGTCATTATTATCACTTAGTAAATAAGAAAATTGAAACAGAAATTTATGAATTATTATTGGAGAAAATAATAAAACACACCACGAACCTCAATTTCAGAAGCTTAGAATTATACACATGCATGATGTCATAATCTACAAGTCTTTTACTTTCATTCACTATAGTGGATCTAATGTGTATATCATGCCACAGTGAAGACTTTAAATCTTTTCTGACAATAGTCTTGGAATTATTAATTAAAAAATTTCAAGTTTTATAAATCATTTTATGTTTAACATAGTAAAGTTTCAAATAAATCTGCTAGTTATTCTAACCGAATGGAAATCATTTATAAAAAACTGCCATATTTCTATCTTTGAAAATAACACTTTTTAGTATTTCAGATATAATTTAGAACAACAGAAAAAAGAGCTATTCTGAATTCATGTTTTTAAAGAGAAAAGTGTAATTCAGAGCTAGTAGGCTCTTGTTCTAAATTTAGAACCTGCAATTTTCTACTGTGTTCAAAAATTATTTAACTGCAGTTAATAATGTATTATTTACTCTAATATCAGGTCTAAAAATTGCAACCATTTGGAATATTATCTCCATTCTATCTTAAAACATCTTTTGAAGCCATGCCATCTACAGTATTTTTCTGGAGCTGTTAACAGCAATTTAGCCTGCAAAATGCTAAAACATGATTTGCTATGCTCTGCCATCTCTCAGCTCTTGTCAAAGGTTTACATGTGAGTAGGTCCATTTACATGACAATCACTAAACTTACACCATTCAAGAGGACAGATCTAAGGATTAAATCTAGATTTTTGAATCTGATAAGAGTTTTGAGTCTGACAGAGTTTCTTAAAATATCAGAGGAGAGGAAGGAAAAAAAGTGGCCTCTGCTTTTGCTTTTAAGAGATTTACACAATCCCTTTCTGAAGATACATTAATGTAATGATTTTGTTTAGCAAAGTCCATTGATAGGCAATATTGGGTATAAAATGTGTGCAGCTGGGATAGTTTGTGTGTAAACAAGTAGGTAGCTACACTTTCCTAGATAAGAAAGTAATTGAATGTTGGAAGTGAGGGGGCTATGAGAGGGGAGAGGGGACCTTGTTGGCAGCCCCAGAAAATACCTCTACTCTGTAGTACACAGGATTGTATTAAGAAATTCAGAAATCAGACTTCCTGGATTTAAACCTAGCTATCCGATTTTTATGCCCTGTGATCTTAGGCATTTAATAAGCAGTTAGTAAACAGAACATTTATATATTAAATATATATACACAAACAGCAAAAATTACATATTCCTTACTTCACTTTAAAAATATAATAATTTCCAAATTTTTTGAGATTTTTAATGCCTGAACATTTATAGTATATTTAGATCTTTCTATTATATTATTTTTATATTCACTATTTTCACTACGGTTTCTATTAACATATTTATTAAATGTACATCCAAATTTTTACATGAACATTTATTATTCTTTTACATTAATATAAACATAAAAATAATACAGAACCACTAAAATCCATATATTAATAATTTGTACTCAAATTTTCCATTTAGTGATTACTTTGCTAGTTGAATATATTTGTCTTTCTCCCTCTCTCCATCTTTCTCTTTCTCCTCCTCCCAATCTCTTGCTCTCCTGTGTTTTTGCTTTTTTATTCATGCTCTCACCAGCTCTCTGTTAATAAAGGGAGTCGCACCACTAGTGGTATTAAAAAAACATGGACCTGCAAGCATGCATATCCATACGTATCCGAATGCAAACCAATTCCTTCTTTTGGGGAAGTCAATCGTTTAAAGATTTAGTTTCATTTTCTTATCTGTGACAAGGGGTCATAATAATAATACCTATCTTGTAAAACTGCATAAAGGATTTAGAGATTACTGTCCAATCATATACAAAAGAACACATAGATTCTTCATAAATTGCAAATTCCAAATCAAATGAGAAAAAAATGTCATGTGTACATACATGTCAAAAGTACTTGAGTTAGTGTGCTCAATTAAAGTCCTTAGATCACTTGTTTATTTAATATATAGCTTGACACCGGGCATTTATCATTATTTTAAATTAATCAACCAGGATTTCATGAACCATATTCCTTGGATTAAAGACATACAGTTTGTATTAAACTCTTATAATTTGTTTTAAGCTCTTAAAGATTATCCAATCTATTTCTTGAATTAAACAAATGCATACATATTTATTTTCACTTTGTTAAAGTGATATTTTACTTCTATCTTATGATTTTTTTCCCACCTTTTCAATAAAAAGGGTCTGAATTGGGAAGAAAAACCATTGATAGCCTCCAATATGTCAATGACATTCATAATTGAATCTTATAATAGCATGGTGATTTACTATCACACTTTAGTTAATGACATTTTCAATTCTTTGAATTTCATATTCTTGTATTCCATAATCCCAGAAGTGAACTAATTCAAAAGTTCTCCCTTGTAATGCCTGGCTTGGATGGACTCTCTTCCAGTTGAGAGCATTTTGTAGTAGTCAGTAGTTAGCTACATTTATTGCTTTACCTAGCAGACATGTTATAATTCACAGTAAGTAAGTTTACAGTAAGTGTTTAAACCCTTGTATCCTTTCTATGCCAAATGCTTATTTCTGATTTTGTTTCATGTTTACAGAAAAGAATCTACCCATAAAAGTAATTTAGTAGTAAATTTTTCATAATGATATATAAATTTAAAAAGTATTAATCTATAAAAAATTCTTAATAGAATTATGGTTAAATGTGTAAAAAATTGCTATTCTTAACATACTTCAAATGTTATATTTGTATGAAAGTATTAGCATTTACTGTTTTTCTTCCTGTGGTTTTCTTTTGTGAAGGATAGTGGGGGAGAAAATTGCAGAAAAGGCCCTCAAATCAAATTGTTTTTAATTCACATTTCCTGATTTCAGAGCAGTATTATATTAAAATGTCAGAGGAAAAGATTAAATGTGTACTCTTGATTGATAAATATGCCTACCAGTCATCAAACATTGCAGAAAGCTTCGAAGGGATTAAATAATGTACATTTTTTTTTTATTCAGGTAAGTAGGATATTTTAAAATCTGGTAGATGAGCTATTTTTAGGGGTAAAATGGTTGAAGACTGGCCACATGCTAAAGCTTTAAAAAATTCATTGAATATGAACAACACCTGGTAAGACCATATTGTTATTCCACTCATGAAACACATTGGGAAATATATTTTATACACATCCTAAAAGGATGTAGGAGTTGAAAACTCAGATATAATAAGCTTTCTCCCAAATCAATACATATCTGAATTACATTGGGCATATTCGAAGTTGACTTTAATCAAGTGTACAAAGAAATGCAAAAATTCGTGAGACAACCAAACCTAAACACAGCCAGAATGTCCCGCAGACACCCCCTCGGCGTAATGCTTTTAGGCCTGCCTGCTCTGCTTTGCTCTCCTTCCCTTTCCCTCACGCTTTCCATCTTTTTGTCCTGTTTCTTAGGCTTGAAGCTGTTGACATATTTTTCTAACCATGAATGGAAAATAAAACAGAATAAGAAAGCAGGAGGAAGAAGGTGGGCAGAGAAGAAGGGAAAAAAAAAAAACTATTTTGTTTCCTAGAAAAAGAGGCAGAAGAAAAGAGCAGTAGCCGCTCCTGTGATCTGGAAGCCTGCTTGTCTGCCGCCACTTAAGAAATGTAACCGCTGTCGATGGAGGTGTCCATATTTACGGCTCCTTCTCTCATATTTACTGCCATCAGGTCACCGTCAGTACAAGAAAAGAGTCATCTGTCAAGCAGTGGCCTCGTTTCCGTGAAGCTGTTGAAGATTGCCGTGAAAAAGCAAAAATGTTCTCTTTCCTAGGAACTTTTTTCCCAAAGCATATTGTGAAATTGTGAAGAGACTCGCTAGTGGAGACAGGAGCACTTGAAACAACCATCCCCTGAAAATATTTCTCTTGCTTCAAGAATTAATATACGGTGAGAGTCAGGAAGAATGAAGGAACTACTCTCACTGGAGTAGGAATGAAAATGCCTTAAATTCTGTACTGTGTTACTTTGTGGAAGGGGGTGCTGCCCTCCTCTGGTTTTGGTGGAACTCTGGTGAGATTTAACCCACTCCACATACGTGGCTGTTTGCTAGCTGTGACTTAGTTACGTTTTACTGGTGGTTTAATTGTTCTAGTTCGTTTAATTGTTGGAGGTTTGCCTTTTTGAATCAGGAGGGGGAAAATACCATGCAGCTCTTAAGTTAGAAAAGAAAAAAATCAACATTTAAGAACTAGACATGAGAAATCAGAAAGAACTTTGCCAATTTAATAAAGACTAAAGAAAAAAATATTTGAAACTCCTGTTATGAAAAAATAACACTACCAAATATATATATGTGTGTGTATGTATGTATGTATACATAATGGCATGCATTGTTTTCCCAGTTATATTCTAGTTTCTTAAAGGACAGAACTCTTTGTCTTTAAGAGTTAAAGAAACTCTTAAACTAACGTACATAGATACAAAAGGCCTTTTCAATTCATATTTTCAATGGACAGATAAATGATTTATTAGTTTATACTCTATAAAACTCTATAAAGCTAAAAAAATACCTTACAATTAGTGGTGTCCAATGCAATTTTTGAATCACACATAGATAATTAAATATCACGTTTGATTTGAACTACAAGAGCTACGTCTCATGCACCCATTTAAATAATCTCTGATCTCTTATTGCTGCTGTCTTTATTTCAGCTACCACCGGGTCACCATTTTGTGCACAGGGTCTGCAATTGCACGCAGGTGCAATCCGACAGCATTTCATCTCATGGTCAGACTATGAGCTCTTGCCTCCCACTCAGCTGCTTTCCTGTAGATAATGAGGTTTAGAAACTGCAGGACCCAGCATGACACCCATGTGCACAGCACCCAGAAAAGTAGGGAGTTTAACTATTGATGAGGTGAACTGTTGCCCAACGAGATCCAAGAATCAGTGAATAAATTTTTCTCTTTTTACGTCACTGGATGGGCTGTCTTAACATGCAGTTTCTTGGTTGTTTAGCTTATAGACCCACATTATCAAATTATTACTATTAATAGCACTTAGCAGCAGCCTTTTTGATACCATCATCTTACTAATTCTTCCTCTCACCTTTCTTCTCATTCTTTCTCCCTGGGTTTTTATTCTTTCATTCAATAATACCACATATCTTTACTTGGAAATTCTGCATTCTGGGAAACCCAGGATAAGACTTGACTGATATATTAATAATTTGACAATTTCAGTACTGAATTTGAAATTTCTTGTTCATGTGGTGTGTATACATGACAGTGTGCATGTGTGTGCATGTGTGTGTAGTGCTTTCAATATAGGTTAAAGCCCAATAAATAAATATAAAGGCAGAACCCCATCCTCTAAGTAAATTATATAAACTGTTTTTCAGATAATCTGAGTTACACAAATTATCACCATAAAGCACTGAATTTAACTCTCAGTTATCCTTCGACAACAGGTATAGAAATATTATATAATATGTCAATATTATATAATTATAGAAATATTATATAATATGCCAATATAGAATATTGACATTGGTCACAGCCTTCTTATTGTGTCTGACTTAAATGTGTACACACACACAGTCCAACAATAAAAAATAAATAAATATATTCAATAATGTATTAATATAAAATTTACTGGATAATTTAACAGATTATATCTTCCCCATCCCTGACATTTACTTCTACGTGAAAGAAGCCCTGTAAGCGTAACACACACGTCTTTCCTCTGCCTCTTAATTCATAGGTTCCTTTAAAGGTAGAATGACTTCTACGATAAGTTCGGTAGAAGAAACTGACCCAACACATTCTTTTCTTTTGCTTCAGAACAAGTGGCTCTGGAAAGAAGTGCACCTCCAGGATCCCAGTTACCTCAATGTACAGTGAGGGGTGAGCAGAGAAGAACTACCCCAATCCATGTTCTCAGTGACTAAGTCTGGAAAATTCAGTGGTTCACTGTTAGGAAACACAGGGTTCTTGTAACACCAAGCCAAGTCCTCAAACCAAACCTTCCTCAGTAATGAAGTGATATTTTGCACTCCATCTTTGTCTCAGCAGGGTGTGGCAAAAGATGGGTAAATAGGTGACATGGACATTAATTATCTATGACTGATAATAAAAATTATGATTATATTAATGATTGCTATCTATTATGTGGGTTCTACTTAGCAAGTAAAAAATGCTTTAATTATTAAAATCTCTGTTTCACAGGAAAAAAAAGCTTAAAAAAAATATAAAATTCCCAAACTCCCAAGGCCTGAAAATAATTCAAGTTCAAACTTGCTATCCTTCTACATAGAAGTGTGTACATAACATTAAATGTTAAGTTGATAAAGCCATTTCTCTAGAAAACCAAGTTCTTATGGTCCAGATACATTGCTTTTTTTAATATTATATATAAAGTTTGATAATTTAGATTAATCAATAGTTGATATATCCATTAAATTTTCTCACTCCCATCTCAGATGTCCCAAACAATACTTTGAAAAATGTGAAAGTTTAGACACTTGGTGGTTTTCTAGGATTTTAACCACATGGTATACACCCAAGTTTTTAAGTAAATTTACCTGATGGACCTTTTTAAACTGTTTTACATTTTAAAGAATACTTATAGGCCGGGCGCGGTGGCTCACTCCTGTAATCCTAGCACTCTGGGAGGCCGAGGTGGGTGGATCGTTCTGAGCTCAGGAGTTCGAGACCAGCCTGAGCAAGAGCGAGACCTCATCTCTACCAAAAATAGAAAGAAATTAATTGGACAGCTAAAAATATATATAG